>PVJX010019840.1:0-34233 GCA_004027295.1 Dolichotis patagonum
GTTTTGAGGAGAATGAGAGACACTATGACAGCCATTCTTGGCTTCCCTAATGTCTGGTCTTGAAGACCTGAAATGCCCTCCTCGTCCTGCTCAGATCAATTCCATACTAGGTTGTTTCATGTGAATTCCCTGTATGTGACAATATGGGCAACTATTTGGAAGAAAACAAGAGTCAATATGATAGAGAGTGAATATCTCCAATTGTCTAGTTCTGAAATTTTTGTCTCTTACATTGCTTTCTTGTGATCTGCTTTGCTCTGTTTTGTTGTGTTTAATTTTACCCTTTTGATACAATTGCATGTATATTTGCATGGGTAAGATGGATGACCATATTACTGTTTTTGTCAGATTGTGGAGCAGAACTGTTAACAGTCTCACTGTTTGAATGTCTACTTTACATGTTTTAACTTTGTAAATTGAACAACTATTTCCAAAAAGTCAGTATGTAATTTGTCAAGTAATAATTTCTTAGGTTTTTTGTTGTTGTTCTTTTCCTTTTTTCCTTGGAATACTGTATTGTGGCTACCCTTTATTCTGTTTTGTTTTGTTTTGGTTTTTTTCTCTTTAAATAAAATTATTTTTTTTTAAAAAAGCCCAGTGGACACTGGTGTTTTCCAAATTCTGGAAACAATCATCAATCAAAACCCAGACAGGAAAAAAAAATCTCTTCCATTGAAAGGAAAAGTATTTTCTTCAGTGCTAGTCCACCTGTACTCTTTAACAGACAAGATGTGCCTGAGGCAGACATTTTTAAATCAACCTGATCTTGAACTAATTAGATGAAATTTAGAGGCTGAAATCAGAAACTTTAGAAGAGAAAGGAATCGACTTGAAAGAGAAGACTGAAAATAAAACGTAGATGTTAATCAAATAATGGCTAGAAATGGGTTGGACACTAGATCATATTTCCTGAAACTATTCAGTGAATACAAACCACAAGGATGGTGTGAGCTCTTACAGATTAAACCTGAGTCACAGAATAAAACTGTGCACAATATAATTTAGCATGAATGTTGTGGAAGATTTCATAATGCCAAGAGCAAATAAATTATGGAAGAGTCTTCCTCAAGCAAAGTATGGAAACCCTACTTGAATCATTAAGCTCCATGGACATAGTGTTAGAAAACAGGGAGTTAGAATTAATTATACATTACACCCTTGGGGTAGTCCACATGTGCAATAGAAATCATTCCTTTCTGCCTCTAAGTTTTATAATTTTTGAGATTTAATTCTTCAGTGCAGGTTGATATAATTTACCTTTAGTTTTATTCTTCAAAATTCAGTAGTGTTTTCCTCCAGAATCAAATATGGTATTACACAGCTTCTATTCAAAGAATTACAACAGGTTAAGAGTTACTTAATTGCAGGTGAAAAAATTAAAGTACACTTCCAGAAGCTGCTGACAGTTGGTTAGGTGGGCTTTGTACTTGGGAGATGCCATTGTCTTAGTCCATTTGTTCTACTGTAACAGAATATCTGAAATTGGGTAATCTACAAACAATAGAAATTTGTCACTCGTAATTCTGGAGACTGAAAAGTCCTAAATCAAGGTACCAAAAAGTTCAGTGTCTGGGGATGACCCAAATCTCCACTTCCTAGATGGTATCTTGATGCTATATCCTCTCAGGGGAAAGAAAAGAGCATCCTCAGAGAGAAAAGGATGGAAGAGCAAAATGGACCTAGCTGGTTCCCTCCAACCCCTTCCTCACAGCACTAATCTATCCATAAGGATGGAGACTCCATAACCTAATCACTTCCCACAGGCCACACCTCTTGATAGTATTGCGTTGGGGATTATATCTCACTCTGAATTTTGGAGAGACACAAACATTCAAACCATAGTCCTAGGAGTCTTGAACATCAGATGTACACCATCCTGACAACAAGCCATCCTGATCATTTTCATCTCTTAGAAGTGGTTTCCATGGTAAGAAAGAAGATGGGGTAGTGGGGTGGGGGGAGATGATGTCATCAGAGGATTGGACAGAGCATTCTGCGACTGAAGAAGCCAAAGCAAGAGGCCACACAGAGGGATATATTCACCTGCTCCAAGTCTTAAATCCCAAGGTGACTTAGAAAGAGGAAAGTTTTACTCTAACAGCCCCAGTAAAGTGTCCGGTAGGCAAAAGAATCAGTTTGAATACTTGTTAATCTCCAGAAGATCCACTTTCCATCATATCTAAATGTTAAAGTAAAAACTTTGTGCTGTGCTACAGTTTGAACAAATGCCCCCTCCAAAAAAAACTCATGATGAAATTTAATTGCTATTGAAATAATATTGGAATATGGATCCTTTAAGGGTGTTTGAATCATAAGGACTTTCTCATAATCAATAGACCAATTCTCTTATTGTAGTAGAGGGTTTGTTATCACAGGAGTGAGCTCTCTCCCTCTTGTGCTCACTCCCATTTTGCTGTCTGTCATATGGCATCTTCCGCCATACAATGATGAAGGGAAAATGCCCTCACCAGAAGCCTACCCTTGAATCTTGGACTTCACAGCCTCCAGAACTGTGAGCCAATAAATTTCTATTCATCATAAACTACTCAGTCTGTGATTTTTTTATAGTAGGATAAAACAGACTAGGATACAGTGTTTACAACTCCTTCCTCCATTAATTTTTCTCTAAGGATCACAGACATAACCTGAAAAACAGAGCAACAGAAGCAACAGGACTTTTAGCACATTTATATAAATTGACACTGAAAGTGTTTGACTACTGCAAGAAAATGGTCGTTTTAGTTCATGAATTCAAATTCATATGAGGGAGATTTTATTACTCAAGAAAACCAAAGAGACTCTTATGCCCATTGCAGCACTATTCACAATAGCTAAGATGCAGAAACAACCTTAGTAGACTACAACAAATGAATGAATAATGAAATGTTGTTTACACATACAATGGAATATCACTTAGCTTTAATAAAAGGAAGGAAATGCTGCTATCTGACAACACAGGTAAACCTGGAGGACATTGTGTTAAATGAAATAAATCTATCATAGGAAGACAAATATGCATAATTGCAATTATATATGGAATCTAAAGTAGTCAATCTCACAGAAACAGTGAGGAAAATAATGACTGCTAAGGGGAAGAAAATGGGGAGTTGCTGGTCAAGGGACATAAAGTTTCAGTTATGTAAGGTGAGTGAATGCTATAGATATGCTGTACAATGCAGTTCCTTTAGTTAACAATTCTCCAGTGCATGCTGAATAGTCCATTAAGTGAGTCTGTCTCATGTTAAATATTAACAAAACAAAAAATTAGTCATTACAGCTAACAAATATAAAATGCCATGATAATGCCTGGTTTGTAGAAAATCAATAAAAGTGGTCCCTAATTTGTACTATGAAAAAAAAAATAAATCTGAGAACCTGTATCTGCTGGCCAAGGGAGGAAAGGGATCTACAAAACAAATCAAATAATCAGAAAAAAAAAAGCTTGTTTGTTTTGGTTGTTTTCTAACTACATTCAATGAATATTGTTTGTTCAGCATGCAGTTACATATAAATCACTCTGAACACAGTCCCACAAAATGCCTGATTGATTCCAGTGAAAAAAGTGCACAGTCTGTAATTTTTTTGCTCCTTTTTTGTGTACTTCATAATTAGCTTTAATAAGTTACTAAATACGCTGATCCTCTATTTTCTCACCTGTACAGTGAGGACAATCACAGCACTCATACACCATGATACACTGATATCATAGCAAATGTTTCAAACAGTCAGCCATTATTATCCCCCACCTCAGAAATGTATAGATCGCCACACACACTGGTGGAGAAGAAAGCTATATTAAAACTTTTCCTTAATGTGCCCAACTGAAATGTTAGAAACATTGTTAGGAGTGATGCACCTAGACATTATCTAACTTAAATTACTTAATGTATCACAAAGGTAATTAAAATTATTTGTACTAGGTGTTTTTAAAATGCCTTACATTTCCACTAACTACTGTAGAAGACTGGTCTCTTAAACAGTTAAGACATTATGCAGCTTTAGTATGTCACACATATGCCTTATGAGGCACTTCAAGAGTAAGACATCTGGAGTCATTGAAAACAAAGCCACCTTTACAGTTTACAGAGAAATTATGTTGTTAAGAGTTCTCCTCTGACACATCCTCTTTATCCAGGAAGAGCATTACTATGCAAACACAGTGGACACTTCTATTTAGTCTGTTGTTTATTTATTATAAATCTTATTTGTAGTCATTTCTTTTAATTACAAGTATAATGTGTCATAGTTCTAGCATCCAATTTTTGAACAGGAAGATACGTTATTTATGATATATAACCATAATTGTACCTTAATTTTCAGGATAGATAATGCATTGTATTGATAAACATTAAATATATATACAGTGAAAGCCTGCCTTCCATCCATCTCCTATCTACTTGTTCCAATCCCTGCATTCCACCCCACATACAAAATCACTGTTATTTTCTTGACTGTTGTTGAGTGAGGCCATCAGCTACTAACCTCAACATCTCCATGCTTTCCTGAGGGTGGATAGGAATTTAAGGACCTGAATCCTCTTTCCTTGGCATGTTGGTTAGAGCTGTATTTGCAACAAGCAAAGATTGCTTGCCTCCCTGTAACTCAGAAGTAGTGAGTTCGCCAAGCTCAGTGTCTCCCAGTTCAACCAAAACCCACTGCATGTGAAGCATCCACTAAGTTAGGGGGTCAGGAGAAGAGCAAAGTAAACAAGAAACTCTTGTGCTGTCTCCTGGGCTGTGAGTAATAACATCTGTTTTCTCTGGCTCAGGAGCTTCATGTCTTCTACTAACATTAGCACATATTTATAGAATAAAATCCCAACCCCTGATAGATACCTTTCCAGTCACTTATCCAGGTCTCATGGGCAAGGAAATGTATATGCTTCTTTATCATCTCTTTTTCTATACAAAAGGCAGGGTATTACATACATTCTCTGCATTTTGCCTTTTCTCACTTAAAAATATATCTTAGGAATCTTGCTGTATATAGAGAAAATTCTTCAACTCTGTCTCACAGTTCCACAAGATTCCAATATATAGATTCTATATTTTAACTATTTCTCTATTGGTGGACACAGCATATTTGTATTATTTTTCCATTACAAATACTGCTGTGATAAATAGCTTTATACATATATTATTGTACTAGGCATCTTTCTGTTACTGGAACAAAATGCCCAACACCCATGACATAAAGAAGGACAGGTTTAATTTGGCTCACAGTTTTTGAGGATTCAATCCATGGTTAGTTGGCCTAAGGCAAAACTGACATGGTGGAAGGGGTTATCAAAGGAAAACTGCTTTCCTCACAACAACCAGGAATCAGAGAGGGAAGGGAAGAGACAATACAGGACATGTACCCTTCTAGGTCATATCCCCAGTGACATGCCTCTTCCAACCAGGCAGGCCCACCTCCTAACAGCACATCGGGCTATATAATCATCAATGGATCAATCCAAGCCCATGATCCAATCATCTTCCAAAAGCCCCACATCTGAACATGTGAGACTTTTGGGGGAAGTCTAGATTTAAACTTTGAAAATCATATTCATATATATGCAGATATATAGATAACATAAATTTTCAGAAGTGAACTTAATGGATCAAAGTGGACTTGCTGAAATATACTATACTAATACACATTCCTGCCAACAATTTATAAAAGCAGTTGTATTCTCCACTGCCTTTCAATTCTACATAAATAAGTGCATTTTTACTAGTTTGATAGATAAAGAATTATAAGTCCTTGTATCTTAATTTAATTATATTGTACTTTTTCTCAATGAAGTGTGATGCTTTTCCATATATTTAACATTCATTTATATTCTTTCTCAGAACTGGTTTACTTAGTCTTTTCTCACTATTATATTGAAGTATTTTTTTAGTTGCCAGAACGTCTTTATGTATCAGAGACAAATGAAGTTTTTCTTGGACTTCTTACTAATCTTTTTACTTCCTTTAAAATGATGGTTATGCAGAAATAATTTTACCTGAATTTAACAAGTTTTCCTACTTTGGGACTTTTAGTTATAATTAGAAGGCCATTTTGCCTACCAAGTTTATAAAGAAATTATTCCTCATTTTCTTCTAGTAGGCATAACCTTTTGTTAATCAATCAAAATCCATAACTTATGTTGGAGTTCATTCTTGGTGATGTACAGTCTATGGGTTTGGACAATGTGTAACAGCATGTATCTTCCATTACAGTGTCATACACACAACTGTCTCTGCCCCCAAAATCTGCTGTGCTCCACCTATTCATCCCTCATCCCAGCAATCCCCAGTAACCACTGATGATTTTACTGTCTCCATAGTTTTGCCTTTTGCAGCAGGTCATAATTTGGATCATACAAGGTGCAGCCTTTTCAGATTGGTTTCTTCCACTTAGTAATTCACATTTAAATTTTCTCATGTCTTTTCATGACTTGAAAGTCCATTTCTTTGGGGGGCTGAATAATATTCCATGGTCTGAATGTACCACAGTTAACTAACCCATTCATTGATTTAAGACTATCTTGGTTGCTTCTGAGATTTGGAAATTATAGATAAAGCTGTTATAAACATTCACATACAGTTATTCATCTTTTTTATCTAAATTTTGAGCCATCTGGAATTTGTCTTTGTGCACAGTATAAGATAAAGATATAATTTTATTTTTCAGATGACTCTGCAGTTATCAGATGCCATTAGTTAAATAGCCTCTCTTTGCCCCAATGATCTGACAGGTAATTCCTGCATGTATTTGGGTCAATTCTGGACTCTATATTTCTTTCCACTTGTCTCATTCCATGCATCAGTACCACGGTGATTTGTTATTGAGTCCTTGTAACCTACTGGTACCTATTAGAGTTGGGCTCCCAGAATTAGTCTTCTTTTTCAAAATTCTTAGAGTTTAGCTTAAGAATCAGTTTTTCTGGTTAAAAATTAAATAACAAAACTACACTTCTGATCTACATGTCTTAGTCTAAAACAAAGCATTATGGCTGTCTTTTACTGGAATCAATAAAGTTATTGGAGAGAATTCACAGTGTTAAATCTCCTATCTAAGAATGTAACATCTCTTTTCTTTGTTCAAATATTGTCAGTGTTTTCAGCAGGGTTCCATAGTTTTTGTTCACTGCTTGTTAAACTTATTTCTATTACCTTGTTTGTTGCTATTATAAATGGAGTTGGGTTTCCTATATAGTTTCTCTCTAGTTGTTGTGTGTATATATGAAAACTATTGATTTCTATATATTAACTCTATTCTCTATTACCTTACTGTTTCTAGCAGTATTTCAGTTGGATTCTCATGAGGTTTCCACACATACAATCATAGCATGTTCAGACAGTGTTTATGTTACCAGCTCCTTTCCAATTACTATACCTCTAATTTCTTTCTCTTGTGTGGGTTATCTGCTTCAGCAGATGTTAAACAACAAAGTTATTTAGTGAAGATTCTTGGCATTTTCCTGAGTGTAGTAGAAATTCCTCCAGTGTTTCCCATCAGACATAATACTGGGGGTATGTGTGTGCATGTGTATAAAATCATGTTGGAAAATTTCTTTATTCTACTTTATTGAATTTTTATCCAAGATCAGGATTGGATTTTGTTGTATTTCTTTTCAGAGTCTGAAATTACTATTGTATTTTTGTATCGTATTTCATTTTTTTAATATAATACATTTTTACACTTCTAGAAACTGTGAAATCGATTCTTGAATATTCTACTCTATAGTAATGTGTTACACTATAATTTTCCTATACTTCTTAATGGAGAGTATTTTATTTAGAATGAGAACCTTCTAGATGTTTCTTTCTTTTGTGATCTCAGCCAGGTAGATATATCAGGAATATGGGCACTCCATAACAATAATTTGAAGCTTTTCCTTACTTTTATGTGCTTGAGAACACTAGAAATAATCTTCAAATCATCTTCCACTTAAAGGTTAAGTGAATTATATAAAACTAATTGATATTGGTGCTCTGATAGGGAAGGAACTCTTCAATCACTTTTTTCTGTGTATTTTACAGAAATAAGTGTGATTATGTTTTCTATCACCATTTCTCATGCTACCCTATAGGATTTAAGTCTTACTTTCATACCATTTTATGAGAAAAGAGATGACCAGTAACTATTACATATTGAGTGATGCTTCTACACAAATTTGCATTTTATATGGCTCGGTGAAGTCATTTGAAGGACATAAACACATTGAAGTAAGCCAAACTCATACCCCTTCCTGGCTGCCCCACATGCTGGCTGGGAACAGAAGCCAGTACACCTAGAAGTATGCATTGCTGATGACTAATTCACACCAAGAACAGAACCTTGGCACTCTTGCCTCAAGATAGAATAACTACATAACTTCATAATCCAGACTTTTCTACTAAATAAACCTTTTACTAGATTTCAACAAAAGCTCCTCCTTACCCAACTTCTCTGCTTTCTCCTACTTTTCTGACTCTTTCAATAATCATTGACCAAGAATCTCACACATAGCCTCTACTCCCAGGTAGCCTATAACATATAGGTTCACCTATATGTTATCTATATGTTTTGAATTCCTTGCAATTGCCATTCACCTCACCCAAGAAATCAAGGGTCTCCCTGTTGGGAGCCCAACTGTGAAACAAGGAATGTGATCAACTTCTAGGAGTAACAAGGTTAATATCCTAAATGCCATTAATTCAGAGTGATGATTAACATTCCCAAGATCAGAAGACTCATTTTTACTTCAGTTTAAGAAAAGGGATCTTTATCTGGTAATGCGGTAAGTATAGTCACAACTGACCCCACCATCATAATTTGTATTTTCACACTAAAATCATAGGACAGAAAAATTTAGGAAAAAAGTCTACCTTAATTCTAATTAATGAAGTTTCTGCTCCTAATATTTTTTTCATTTGTATTTTTCAATTACTACCGAACTCTATTTTCCAACTCATAAAATTAATAATGCTATCAAGTCACCCTTCATGGATTCTGAGGGGAGAGTTAATGATACATCTGTCCTTTTCTCTTCCCCAGAGTAAGACAGTCAGCCTTGAACTTGGCCATTCTTCATAAAAATCGTTCTAGTTTTAATCTTCAGTATGCTTTTACTTCTTCCTGTATCTCATCCTCTAATTTCCCAATCCAATTTATTCACTCCTCATACCCTTCTCTCTGAGCAACCCCCCAGCTTGTCCATTCCAGCTGGGATTTCCCAAGTCCTCACTCATTATACAATGTCCAGATTCTAAATGGTTTCAGCAGTTCTCAACTGCTATCCTATCTCCACCCATTCAGTCCCTCTACACTGCACTCACTTATAGATAATGTTACTATCCATAAAAATTCTTCAACAACACCCCACTGTCTTTTGCATAAGATTTAATATCTTCAGTGTGGCACTCAAACCCTTCGTAATCAATTTCCACCTGCCTTTTAAGCCTAACATCCACCATTTTTCTATTTTAAAAAAAATCTCCTACTGTTACTAAAATAGTTTCACTGTCCCCCCAATACAAAACAGGCCTATGCATTTCCCCATTCACATCTTTGGCCATTGTGCTCACTCTGCCTGGAATATCTCTCTCTCTCTCTTTCTCTCTCTCTCTCTCTCTCTCTCTCTCTCTCTCTCTCTCTCTCTCTTTCGGTTTCTATGTCATTCTGACATTCTGTGCAGCACTAATAATACAATATCTTATTTTACAGACATTTCTGTCTCTACATCATCTCTCTAAAATGTATGCTAAAAGATAGGACTGTGTCTCAAATAGCTTGTCTCCTGTTACTTAGCATGGTGCTGGCACAGAGGAGGTGGGATTAATGAGAAGCGAATAAGCAAATAATGCGTTTCTTGAGCCACATAATTGTACTGAATATGGCACAGTCTGGAGTCAAGCAGAGTTGAGAATTAATGAGGGGTGGAAGAGGAAGCAGATCTATTTTTTTTTCCATAGCTCTAATTTCCATGGAATTAAAAGAGCAGAATCAGACCTGGGCCTCAAAAGCAACAGAACCTATTCTCAAAAAGTTTGCTCCTAACTTAGACCATGTGTGCACTAGCTGCCTGAATACCAAAACATTTAAAGAATTATTAAAAATGTTATTTTCCACTCTACATACCTGCCTTAATGGAACTGGAATCTGCAAAATGTTTTATCCATTTGAATGGTTTCCTCTTTAACTGTTTCTCAACAATTCATGTTTCAGTTAAAAAACAGCTCCAGGGCACTCAGAAAAGTGAGTGAGCAAGTGGCTTGCCCTCCTCCCTGTAGCGTTTGCTCCCACTAACAAATGATTATCACCCCCACCTTTGGAAATGCCCAGCGAGGGGCCAGCCCACTCAATGAATAGCTGAGCCACAGGAATGGGCAGAACTTGGTGACTAAGGAAGGGGCAGCCCTCACATTTGTTTTGATGTCTTCCTGGGAAGAAAACACAGGGGGTTGGTTGTATTCTCATCATGTTTCTATCGAAGCAGTATAAGCCTGACCTGGTAACTAAACACATCCAGTTGTTTCCCAAGATCACCAAGAGGCTAAATCCTGCCACTGGAAGGGGGAGAGTGCAAGGAAAGTATGACCAGGACACAAAATCATGAGCAGCAGGAAAAGTGGGAATAGGCGGGGAATGGAAGTGAGTGGCTGGTGGCAGTTGTGCTGGGACAGCTTTGCTAAGGAAGTGAGAAGACAGGACAGACAGTATCCTGGCAGTTCAAGCTCTCCAGAAGTAGGCTAGAAGGCAGCATTGGCTGACACTGGGGAATCCCACCAAATTCACATAAGTTTAAGGTCCTTGATTGCCACCAAATGCATGGATATGTGCCTCCATCTTCCCCTTCCTTCCATTCCTTGTTCTCCTTTCTGGTCAAATTCACAGCTATTTATCCTTCCTTCCTTCTCCCTCTCTGCTCCTTCTTATCTTGCAAAGAAAGATCCAAACTGTGTGTGGAGCAGGAGGAAGTAGAAGTCACTTAGGTTTCAGAATTAAATCCTCAAGAAAGAACAGCTCAAGTTAAAGGAACAAGTATGTATAAAGTACTCATGATGTACCCGGCACCAGTTGCACTTAAATGAAAGTCCGCTCTGGTATCCTCTCAATTTACATATCATCTCTTTAAAGAAGTGGTTCATACATGTACTCACCACAGAATTCTAAGCAGTTGGATAAGATCAACTGCTAACCCATCACTCTGTACTGAACACACGGCACATAGTCTAAAACCCAGAGAACATCAGGTCGTTCAAATAAGACACATGGGTATCCCAACATCATTCCCTGACTTCCAATTGCAGTGCCTGGAAAATTGGATTTCAGTCAATAACACTGACTGGACTGCACCAGACAATCTAATTACAGGGACTCTTGGAGGGCTCTTCGTAGAGTATTTTATGAAAATTCTGATTCCTACCCTCAAGGAATTTAATTAAAGAAAAAATACACATTCACACATGGACCCACTTCAGTAGGAGAAAGAATGAACTTTGACTTGTGTTCTTCTAGGATCTCCTAAACAGAGGTGATGGATATTGTGTTTTAAAGATGTTAAGTTTAGAGGCTGTTTCTGAGGTTTCTTTAGTTTTGTTTGCTTTCAAGCTTTGCTGCCATCTTGGTTGAAGAGGTGCCTTTGACTATGATCAAAATCAACATCATCCTATGAAAAGCATCTAATACCTTTTCATGCAATAATAAAAAAATTTCAGCACCCATCCTGAAAGCTGATCCTATTGAGGAAAAAGTAAAAACACAGAGGCCAAGAAGTGGGGAGGAGAGAATCTCTAGATGGTAACTGGTACTGCCCCATCTTATGGGTAACTGGGATTCAGAGAGATTAAGAAAATTGACTTATTATTAAGTTTGACCTCAAAAATTTCTATTCTTACCATGATGTACTTTGGGAGTTAGATTTTTCACTTCCTAGTAGAGCTGTCAGTATTCTTGCAGTTGGTAATATATGGCTAGAAGCAAATCAAAGTCCAGTTTCACAGTTCTAGAAACCAACCCATAAAAATACACAGTTTTCAAAATTTTCTAAACCCTAAGGACTAGCTGCTAGGTGACCCCTAAGCAGACCAGGATGGAGGGAAAGGGCTCATGCTGGAGAGGACTGGTCATGTCCCTCAGTGTGCCCATAGAGTTGGTAACAGGCTCTGGTCTCTCAGAAAATGAGGGAGACACTGCTGTGGTCACTCACTGCTGATGAGACTCCTGCCATGAAGGGATCTGCATGGAGAAGTGCAATGATAGACACCCTTCCACCGGCCCCAGAATCAGCTTGTGAAATGTGACTCTGGAAAGGGACATGTCTGGAGATATCACCTCAATATATTTTCACCCCTCGTAAGCCTGAGCACTAACCCCATGGCCATTTCCTCATTCACTACTGCTCCCAAGGCACCTAACGCGACTAAGACGTTGTGTCACCAAATACCTTCAGCTGTTTCAACCCACTGAGCCTTGTCTTCTACAGATTTAGAGAACTGCTGGAGCTGCAAGGCAACTACACACACACACACACACACACACACACACACACACACACCATTAGGGTGAGAGAGTCAGAAAGGCACTCCACAGGGCAGGAGTGTACTCTGTAGAACAAAGGCCAGAGTCTGAAAGACTCTCCTAGATTCGGCCACTCATCTGGTTCCCAAGTCTGGGGAATAGCTACCCTCTCCTGCGGGGAGGTGAAGCAGGTGCATCAGGGGTGTGCAGCTGCCACCCCCATGCCCTGGCCTATGCCTCTGACTGTGGGACAGGGCCTCAGCTTAGGAGCCCTCTATCGATTGCCTTCACCTTCTCCTGTTCACAGCACAGTCCGTTCAGCAAACACCTCAATAAAGACTCAATTGTCAATTTGGAGGAAGGGGCAGGTGACAGTCTTTAGGTAGTTAGGGCACATGTGACTAAGAGCCTCTTCTCTTCCCCTTTAGGGTCTCAGCAGGAAACCCTGCAACTACCCAGATCCCTCCTCCTTCCAGTCAGGCTTGGCTGTGGCCCTGAGTCCCTTCCTTGGTGGCAGATCACCAACCTGTTTCTATTATGCCCATCATTTCCCAAGACTCTCCTATTCAAAAGTGAGGACATACAAACTCCCCATTTCCCAACAGATAAATAAATAACCAGCACCTCAGATACAGCTATTTGGGCAAAACTCCAGGGTAGCCACGCTGACTTGGGTCCTGAGAAGTCAGAAGATATCTCAGAGATCTACCCCCCAGCTGTCTTTGGAACACAGCATGAAGCAGTCCATGAGGACGCAAGATCCTGCAGGAGGCACCTTCTATCATTCACACAAACCCTGGGACATATAACACTATATCATGCATGTCTACCTGGGAAACTTGTGGGGAGTCCTCGAGCTTACCTGTTGTAGGTCTCTCAGTGATAGAATGGGAGTTCATGAAGTTTGAGCTGTTCTTACCACTCTCTGTCCCTCAGGCTTGGACACCAGGCAAGCACAGGTCATCGTCCTGTCCTCCGGGACCAAGTGTATCAGCGGCGAACACATCAGTGACCAGGGGCTGGTGGTCAACGACTGCCATGCAGAAATCGTGGCCCGGCGGGCATTTCTCCACTTCCTCTATGCACAGCTGGAGCTGCATCTGAGGTAAAGGGGCCCATCCTTGCTAGACATACCTCCACTGGAGAACAGCCAGGGAGCAAAAGGGGGACACAACCAGCCCAGACACATCAATCCCTTTATCGTGGCCAGTTTCCTACACAGGGTGAGCAGTTACCCACCGTGAAGCATCCATCTTTATCCAGACCTGAGATATCTTTCACGCACCACAGAGTCCAATACAATGTTAAACATCAGGAGTCATCCTCATTATCCCACACTTCTCACCAAGAAATACCCTGTTTGCCTGTGAGTTACATACACGCATACCTCTACACAGGTGCCCACATACAGGAATGCACATGGGGAAGCATCCTGTCACAGCTCATTTCATTTGATTTTTTTTTCCTATTAAAACATTGAGAGATAACTGTAGCATCTAGCAAATAAAAATTTCCTTACTGAGGCTCAGATGCATCTAGAATCAAGAAAATCACTAGACATAGCTGTTCCTTTGTATGCTCTAAACCCAAATAGCAATGGGACAAAGAAAGAATCCAGCTCTAAGATCAGCTAATGGAGTACAGAAGTATTCCTCAAAAGGAACAGCAACACAGATCTGGCCTCAACTTTGTCTCTTTAACTGTAAGTTTCAATGAAGGCATTTCTCTTCCCATCACCAGCCCCTAGTTATTATACCTAGAACTAGCCATGTGTGGGTAGGTAGGTAGGTAAGAAGGAAGGAAAAGAAAGAGGAATAGAGGAAGAAAATAATGGAGGGAGGAAAACAGAGAGACACAGAAATGGAAGAATGAATTCATTGTCTCTTGGGAATGAAAGTTATTGCTCTCTCTGAGTCCCATAACTGCACTCATTGAACTGAAAGTGTGAGAGGGCGTGGATCAATATACCTGCTTCCTACTCTGTGTAAACTTCAAGCCATGGAAAGGTGCCACATTGAAGTTGACATCTGTGCTAAATTGTGACAAAATTGTCTCCATTTCAAACAGGACCCATGGCTCAGCATTGCGCAGAAGTACCTCCTTCCTCCCTTGTCAGCCTTGTTTTGAGGATTTCTCAGTCAAGCAAACTTTATGAGAGCTCAGAGTTTTCGCAAGACTGGCCACAACCATCTCTTAAAGGCTCATAGATGGGATACCATTATATTTCCTGTCCCCAGGCCTTGTCCCTGAGGAGACAGGCTATTTCCATTGAACAAGTCTCTGGGAATCATCTCTCATTAAGAAGTATGATTGCAATACACAGTACACATTAAATTTTTTAAATGTATTACAGTAAAGGGTACATTGCCATTAATCCCCCTGTGAAACACTCCCTCTTGATTCTAACACAGTTATCCCATTTTTCTTGTCATTTTCTGAAGCAATTCTGGAAGTCATCTTTCATGAGTGTCTTTATGAGGTGTGGTTTTTACATATATATATATATATATATATATATATATATATATACACACATATGGCAAATGTTGCTGTTGAATGTCATCCAATAGAAAAGTAGGCTTATAAAACATTATGGTATGTACTCATTAACCTTGTCACCACATCTGGAACCAGGTGGCTTCCCGCTCTTCCTCAAAGTCAAAGTGATTATGAAAGGTAAACATTTTGAATCAATTCAGGACATCAAGGCAGCTATGAAAACACAACTAGTGACACTCATGAAAGAAGATTTCCAGAACTGCATCAGAAGGTGGCAAGAACAATGGGATAAGTGTGTTCAGAGTGAGGAGTATTTTGAGGGAGATTAATGGCAATGTGTCCTTTATTGTAGTATGTTTTTTAAAAAAAAAATTAAACATTTACCATATTTTTCAATCATATTGCATATAACATAATTGTATACAATAGTCTCTAGTCCTCCTGGGTAAGTCCATCCTCCTGCCCACATTCTCAATATGTCCCATTCTCTAGACCTAGTTTTTAGACCTTTAGGTAAGATTTTGAGATGTGGCCTGTTTCTGGGCTCCATCTCCAAGGACATCTTAATAAGGGTTCTCTACACTGAAGAGGCCAATGAGACCCTAAGTCATGAGCTCCAGTGTTGAAATTTCCAGTGTCCATGGCAGCTTGTCCTTGCCATGAAGAAACAGACTGCCACCTGGGCTGGTATCTCTTTCTAAGACACCTTAAACAGAAACAAAAATGCAGGCAGATTTGAGCATATGACACCTCTGATACATTCTCAGGCTGAGCTCTTTAGTCACAATGGTTTGATTCCCCAATATCCTGCTTATGTTGTATCTTCATCAGAATGTCTCTTCCCTGCCTGTTCTAGCTGCCCTCTGCAGCAATGTTCCTCAAATCCACTAATAACGGGATCTCAGGGGGCTTTTAGTGAATGACTCATTCATGTCCATTAGATACACAGTAGTCACACAAAGGAAGAAAAGCCCAAGTCAATGGCAAACAGACTCAAATAAAAGCAGTACCTTAATACACTCAATTAATTTTTATCTGAGCCTTGAGCAGTGAATAGCAGCCTGAGATATTGCCACATCCATCCACAAGGCCTGCCCAGAGGTTGGCCAAAGATAGAAATCTCACCAAATGAGAGAAGAAGGATTTCTCCTGAATGTCCAAAGGCTCCATTGGAAATGTTTCCAAGTACCCCTATATCCTGCTTATGTTGTAGAGGCAATCAAGCAAGCATTTACCAAGAGCTGGCTGCATGCTGGGTTCTGGCTGCCAGCTTGGGGGAACAGGGTGTTCAAAGACAACTGCACCCTGATCCCTGCCCCACACAGGGACACAGGTTACCATCCTCCGCAGCAAAATGCCAGTTAGCTCCTGGGAGTCTCCACAGTCTTCCAAGGCATTCCTTGGGCAGGCAGAGAGTTGATGGCACCCAAAAAAGCAAAGGCTCAGAATCAAGAAGACTGGTAGTCAACCTCAGGGTTTCCAGGGGAGAAAATGTGTGTTCTGCTGGCTGTGAGGTCTCAGGGTCAGCGAAACAGAATCCATCAGCAATGGGGCAGAATGAGTGAAAACAGCAAGGGCAACAGAAAGCAGACTGCTGGAAACCAGGGCAAGCAAACTCTGGGAAAGGATAAGCAGCCACAAGTGCCACCACTCCAATACCCCTGCAGAATTTTCCCTCCTTGACCAAGCCAGGGCTCTCAAGTCTGAGTTTAGGGGGCTGAAGAGGAGGTTTTTGAGAAGCAAAAGGCACAGATACTGCCAGCTTTGAAAGAAACTTGGTTTCTTCTTGACCTATCCTAGATTAGGGATGGGTTTAGAATCACTGGCTACTATTCCCACCTATACATGCAGGTGACCAAGCCAAGCAATGCCCTCCCCCGTGCACCTACCCACCTGCAGTTTTTTTGTTTGTTTGCTTGCTTGTTTGTTTTGAGGCAGAGTCAAAGTTGCAGCCCTCTACCTCAGCTTCTCAGAATGCTGGAATCAGGCATATGCCACACCTGGATCCAGCCACCCTTTTAAGATCCCTTTTCTCTTGTTGATGCACACAAACACATTGGTAGCCAGCACTGTGTCACATCAATAGTCCCCTGAAAGATACTGCCCTGTGGAGTGTTTGCAAATCAACAGGATTACAGCTTTGTAAACTGTAGCTACTGGCTCTGTAAAAGATAAACTTGAAATGTAAATGTGAGGGTGGAGTGAGCAGCGCAGGATTTTTTTGCATGTGTTTGCTTTCATTGGTTTCACTACAACCCATTGCTGAAGCGTTCATGAGGGGGCAAACCCAGAACAGAGTGTAAAGGAGGGGAAAATTGGAAAACAATTCCACAAAGCAGAACAAAACACATTCACCTGGTTGAAATCCTTCTGGCTGAGTTTGAAATAAATGACCCAGATCCTCTTTGTGTCCCTAGCAAGCGACGAGAAGACTCAGAGAGATCAATATTTATACGTTTAAAGGAGGGAGGCTACAGACTTCGAGAAAACATCCTCTTCCATCTCTATGTGAGCACATCACCCTGTGGAGATGCAAGACTCAACTCCCCATATGAGATCACCACAGACCGTAAGAAACAGCACTTTTTTTTTCTTTTGTAAATGGCAAACAATGCCAAGCTGCTCTTTATCCCTCTATATTCTATTCTGGGCTACCTTGGCCCAGGAGACTTGTGTGGGGTGGCCATGGCTCTAAGATGCTAGAAGTAGATTGCAATTAACTAGATAATCATAGCTCCAAAATCGTAGTCTGCAATGCCCAGATCATTGGTAGAAAAGTAGTTTGAGGTCTAAAATTAGCTATTTAATTCCCATAATCCTCTGCTTCATTTTAATAGGTCAGACAGTCCCTCCATCCCAGGCTGGAAAATGGAATGAATATGGCAAATGAGAATTACATGGGGTGCAAGCAAATTCAAACTGGCTCTGTTTGTCTTTATCTGCAACTTTGAGGAGAATAAAGCTCAGCTTTTGTAACAAAGTCAGCTTTCACAAATGCTCAGCAAAAATTCTGCCCAGTTTCACTACCAATTTCCATTACTGAACACTTGGGCAGGACCTGCTACACTTATGTCAGTTGGTAGAATCCAAGAGAAAGCACCCAGGCGCCCTCCGCTCCTCCCAGTCATCTCCATCAGCAGAGTGGCCACACTGTGTGCCAGGGTTACAGCCAGGAGGCCACACTCTGATGTCAATGATAGCAGTGTCTCCATGAAAAAAGACAGAGTGTCAATGGCATGGTTTCACTCCTTTCTTTAAACCTTGTTATGCAATTCTATTATTGGTGCTACTTGTGTATGTTTCACACTTATATGTATGTATGCATGTATTTATATACCACACACATACACTCATTCACTCATACTCTCCCAAACTCTTTCTAGAAAGACCCTAGGAAAATATTCCTACAAAGGCAATGAAAGTAAACATATGTACAGTGGTACCTCAGTTCACAAACTTAATTCTTTCCATGATCCTGGTTGCACCCTGAATTGGGTGAGAACCAAACGAAATTTCCCCATAAGGTCAACATTGAATCTAAATCATTGAATTTGTTCTGTTTCTTTTCCAATTCAGTTTGCGACCAGAATTGTGGGAAGAATTAAGTTCATGAACCAAGGTACCAGTGTTGATGTATTTGTACTACCTAGACAGAGTCACAGTCAACATTTTGTGGTTTTGGTTCTAGCTAAAAAACTATATAAAAATATTTCACCAAAAATTTTTCACCGAAAATACAATGAGTATGTGGTCCTAATAAAGGTAGTAAAACATTAAAAAGTTCATTTTTATGATCATGAAATCTCCAGTAGAAAATCAATGGACTATGCACAGTTATTTAAAGAGTTGGTATGACCTCTGACTCCTCATATAAGCTACCTTTGTGTATGAATGCAGAAAGTCAGGAAAAAGGAATATCTATTGAATGCCTGTTGTTTTCCAGGCTTATCATAAATACTTCCATCAAAAATAAAGAAGATATAGGGGGAGTGTAAGACTGTTCTTAACCCTATTTCACTAACTCTGAGATTGGTTGCTGGACCAGAGAAATTCCTTCTCCTTTCACACACAGACTTTCTATCTCTATAAGTGAAATCTTTTTACATCGCTTGAAAAGCAAACTGGAAAATCAAGTCAAAATAATAATTTAGAAAAGAGAACTGTCAGTATCTTTTCTCTTGTTGCTGAGACAAAATACCCAACACCCAAAGTTAAAGGAGAAAAGGTTTATTTGGCTCACAGTTTGTAAGGGTTTCACTCTATAATAGACTGGGTCCAAGGCTGAGTAGTTTGGCAGAGGGGCACCACAGAGGAGAACAGTCCACGGCACCAACAAGATAGCAAAAGAAACAAGGGAGGAACCAGTTCATGGAGCCCAGAAGGTAGCAAAGCAACAAGGGGGCTTAAAAGCATCTTTCTGCCCCTTATAATCTTATCCAGATTGCTGGGATTAGGACAGCACCAGACCCATTCAGTGGTCTGATTAGTAATCACACACTCTTAATCCCAACATTACACACTCTAGATCCAGTCACATCTGAAAAAGTCCTATGACTGCATGAGGCCTTAGGGGGACATCTAGACACAAACCATAACAGGAATTAATTAACTAAACTGTCCCCAGGACGGTGAAAGAGTGGCCTGGGCAATGTGAGAAGCACATAGCCCTCCCTATGCAGGCCTTGGTGAGACCACATAAACTATCCCTTTACCACTAGAAAGACAGAGAACAAATACAGCACTGATTCATTTTCTGTGGAAACATTTATCAGCCTGGAGCTATATGATACAATCTTTCCTTATGTAATGGTGAAATCTGATCCATTTCCCAATAGACAGCTACTAGGAATTAGCTGTCTTCTCTTGGAAGGTTTGGTATCCTGAAGACTCAGCCAAGGGACCCTCACACTGTGGGAAGAAAAGTCTTGTGAGACATTTAGGACTAGACCTACTTTATCCAGCTTCCTCCTTGGCCCATGTGTCCCCAGCAGGAGTCAAGAGAGGGCTGAGTGAGGACAGCAAGAACCTTGGCAGTGGCTTAGACTTCCTGGTCTCCCCTGGGGATAGTTTCGGTCCATCAAGCTTCCCTCGTCTCTGTACATCAAGCACCAACTGTGGCCTCACCAGCCCTCGGTTCTAACTTGCAATGTTGGCAGTTTAGAAAAACAAACAGATACATTCTCACAGGCACCCTGGGGTTCACTTCCAGGCACAGATGTCTTTTATTTCATGGTGCTTTTAAGAAGAGGCAGGTGCTGGTAGGAGAAAAAATAAAGCATTTTCCTCCCATTTTGCAATAGATATGCCAGGCAAAAAGGAGATGCTATTCCCTGAGCTATGCCTCTGAATTAGGACTGGTATCTCCTGGGCTCTTCTGACCTGGGGAGCGTGGAACAGTCAACCACTCGGTGAGCTTGTAAAGTGGACTCATCATCCAAAAGCTATTCTTTGCTTTCCCCCATTCACTCAGCGGGGGCAAGTAACTCAGACGCCTGGTGTCTCTGCTTGGAAGTAGCCTTCAGAGAGATTGCTCAGCATCTCTCACACCTTCTGAGGGAGGCAGAAACTCTCAGGAGCAAACCCTGCAATCTCAACCTTAGAGAAACTCACCGGGCGCCACTTTGCAAAAAGAGAGCAGGAAGCATTCTGTGTTACTAGAGTAGTGTTCTTTCTTGCTGCTTTTCAAGGAGGGCTGAACTGCTAGGTAAGGGATTGTGAGTGACGAGGGCTTTGATCTGATGGGCTCCTGCTAGGATCAGCTGTGGTGACAAGCCCCTGCAGGAAGGCTTGCTAAAAAACAAATGCCAGTAAGAGCTACACATGGGGTCTGCAAACCACATCATCTGCCCCTGCCCCAAAATGTTAACTCTGTAAAAGGCCCAGCCTCGTGTTACCTCCACACCAAGAATCCGAGCTCCTAAATGAAGTCCTAGGGACCATGTTTCCTAGACCAGCTGTCCCCCAAAGGTCACTGTCATATCATTATGCTCACAAATACAAAGACTGCAGGGCACAGACTTGCTCAGTGCCTTCTACTGAAATCTTCACTGGGAATCTAAGGAACTCATCCTAAACTAAAGGAAACTCTGGTCTGGTGTTCTCTACATTCCTGGGTTTCTCATTCTCTCCAGCACTGTGCCTGGCTAAGACTAGCTCTTTTTTCTGACTCTCAATTTGACTGCACAAGCCACTATCAACTCCACTTGGGGCCTATACCGTGCTTACCTCCATCAACCTCCACTGTACTAGAATTCTCTCTCCCTCTGTGTCTCTTTGTCTCTGTCTCTCCCCCACCTCCATTTTCTCATCCTCCTCCTTTCCCCCTTCTTTCTCTCTCATGAGCATACAAACATGCACATGCACATAAACATACATGTACAAACACGTGTACATGAGCACATATGTACACACACATGCATTAGTATATATCCACATGCTCAGTGCCTCAAAATCTGTAAACACAGCTCATATATGACTAAGCATAAGAAAAGTTGAACACATGGCCTAGATTGTACCTCTTCCTTTCAAAGAATGAAGGAACAGAGAATGGGGTATAATAAGAAAATTTTCTGGAAATCTCAGTCATTCAAATACCAAATAATCAGGAGGCTAAGAAAGAACAGAGCCTGACTTGAAATTTCTAGAAACATGTTTCCAACTCCCTACCAGCTCCAGAGTCACTGCTTTCCACCAGGGAGGTCTCTGGCCAAGCAGCTGTTCTCCCAGCTGAGTTTTCATGAATTACCTGAGCGCTTGTTGATTGAAGTCAGATGGACTCCCTAAAGCTCAGAGTGAGGGGCTCTAAGTACTAAGAGGTGACATGGACTATGACATGGTCATCAGGCCCAACTTCCCTTTGATGCCTACTGCTGGAAAAAGTCTAAATTCAGAGTTTCATTATTTTCTACCAAAATATCTATCCAAATCAAAAAATCTCCATTCCTGGAGGCTTTGATATGATATCAATGCCAATTGGCTCATGATAGTTAGGGAGATATGTTGCCTGCAATTTAGGAATTAGATTGGGTTGTTTCTAAACCTGGTTTATCTCTCAGGATCACCTAAGAAACTTTTAAAATTTCATGTTTCTACCATATGCTATTTGTCTGAGATGCTGATGCATTCGGGGTGGAGAGAAGCTCACATATCCGCAGTTTTATGAGCATTAGTCATATTTCAAGTCACTAGATTTGAACTCCCTTAGATTATCTCCTGTCCATATTGGGCATTTATTTCTTGCTGGCTTAGTGGAGGGTCTTTGAAGAGAGGGTGATCTAGCAGACTATCTGCATAAGACCAAACAGAGCTGGGCAGAAGGGACTGACCTGCAGCAAAGTAGGCAGGTGAGAAGGCTTTTACCTATGCATCACATGCATTGTCAAGGAAAGTTTGCTTCTATGGTATCCTCTACAGATTGAGGTCTCTCAGTTCACACAACCCAGGGCTACTCTGTCCATCTCAGCTCAAAAATGCTAAACCATGTGAATTCCTCCCTCCCTCCATGGGCCAAGGTTAGTCAAGGGGGCACAAATGGCTAAAAGGCATTTCTTTACTCGGCTAAGAGAGGACACTGTTTCTAGGTCAGAGCTGGAATTTTGACAACTGTCCTTGAGCAGCTTAAGAGCACCAGCTACTACCAAGGAGAAAAGGCTTCCCAAGACCCACAAGGACTATACTATTTCCTTAGCAGTTCTGGAGCCCTGAGCTGGAACCCAGGCTGTCATCCTACACGTAAGAGAAGAATATGAGGACCCAGGACACCTCAACAACCTTATCGAAATTCTTCTTATTATGGCTTTTAAATAACCTGGCAAATGTAGCTCTTATTTCCATTGTCCAAAAATTTAACAGATTAAATTATCCAATCTGTCTTCCACGTGCCATGCCATGACAAATAGCAAAGTTATGTTCTACATTTACTGACAAATAAGTGCCTAATACATTCATTCTAATCCAATTCCATTCATTACATAAATTGTCAGTTTAGGAGGCTGAACAAAAACCCTATAAGATCAAGGAATCTAAAATGCATTCCTTAAATTTCTAGCTTCAGATTTCCTACTGAGTTATAGGAACATGCAATATATGACCATTTTCATGAAGTGTAAGATAATCAATATTGATGGCCTTATACTTCAACATCATCACTGTCATTATCATCAAATAAGGCAAAGATTACCTGCATGATTATATGGCAAATATTGTACATATTACTGTTGTAATAAATAGTGGGTTCCTTCACAGTTGTGCCTTGTGAGATACACATTTTGAAGAGAATTTAAAATTTTTAAAGTTTATTTAGGGTTTAAAAGTATTTTTCCCTTGTCATATCATTGTAGTGGATTTTAAATTTTGTTTGGGGATTTGTTTACTTTTAGTTTTGGCCCTTGCTCTCCCCTGTATCATTGTAACAACGACACATAATTCTTTAGCTACTTAGGGAATTGATTTATTTGTTGTTAAACACTATCTCCTTTTGATTCTCCCCTAAAAATAAAAGATTCACTTGAACAGTTTTATTATGCAAATTTACTATAGCATCAATCCACCAAAAAATAAGAGTTTTAGGCTAATAAACATTATAATGCTGAACTATATGATGAACTAATAATGAATATACGATGAACTGATGATGAACACTCAATAATGGATGATGATTTGGACTATAGAATTTAGACTAGAATGTCCTGATGGACTTAGGAGTATCTACGCATACATGGCAGGCAGGATTTTAACATTTCACAGTCCACTGTCTCGGGCACACTACAGATTATTTAAGTTCAGTCCCCTGTAGTTGCTGGTTGGATTGACATTTCTTTCTACTTGAAGTGACATCTTCAGCTCCCTCCTGCCTCTTGCAATTACCTGAGACAGAGCCAGAGGAAGAAGTTCTGTGAGTTTCCCAGCACTCAGAGCCAGCCTGGGGCTGCTGCAGCTCAGCAGGGAGTGTGCCGGAGAAAGCAGCCCAGATCTAACTCCTCCAAAAATACATGCTCTCAAGAGTATCTCATGCACCTGGCTCTTGAGGCGAAATGAATCTAGCCTTAACTCCTAGAAACCAGTAGTTAATGCAAGCTAAATCTCCTTGCTGTCTTTCCCTTAACAGATGTAAGAATTTAGAAAGGCTTTACAGCATAATAGCAACTTTAGAGACCTAGAAAATCACCCAGTAGTTGAAGTGTTGGGAGAATAGAAGGACATTATAATTAACAGACACAGAAATAAAAGGTTCCCTGAGAAACTGCCTCCCAAAAGGAAGGTAAAGTTCTCGACATTGTGGTAACATTGTAGAAACTGAGGCATGCCGGTGCCCCTATTTCCAGTGCTGCCTGCCACAAAGAGTTCCTACTGAGAAAGCTCCCAACTGGAGAGTGTAAAACTTCAGATTAAACTCAAAGTTTTCTCAAGCATTTTCTAGTTATAGAACTATTTTGTGTTCAACTTATCATCACCACTAGCACCATCACTACCATCAGCTTTACATGATCTTGTTGTCATTATCATTGCCACCATCATAACCATTACCACACTATTATCATCGTCATCATCACGACTGCCATCTCCACCATCGCCATCACATCATCACGCTGTCACCTCCATCCCCACTATTATCATTGCCACCATCATCATAATCATCATTATCCTGAAGAGCAACAGCACCATCACCAGCATCACCATCCTGCTCACACTGTCACCATGGACATCTGGACAGCCATCACCACCATGTCCATCATCTGATTTACAGCACCACTTCAAGCTGCAAAGAAGAGACCCTCACTCCTCCTTGAGTGTCAGGGCTCGGTATTTGTTTCTTTTACCCTGCCCAGGTTACTTTTCTGTCTTTGACTCTTGCTTCATAGAGGACTCACAGACAAGTCCAAATTGGATCTTTCAGTGGCTTAAGTGCTTGCCTGTTAAGCGCAAGGTCGTGAGTTCAATCCCCAGTACCAAAAAAAAAAAAAAAGAATTTGGTTGATTTCAGGGTATAAAAATCTGTCTTAAACCTTCTGAACGTTTATTTTTTTCCAAAGAGTACGGCAATCTTTTTTCCCAAAAGGGCTGTGGCCCTTGGATATTCCAGCTCTTAGAACCAATAAGAAAGTACAGTGAAAGTTTGTCTGCTATATGTAGGAGAAATTTCCCATAAAATCCAAATGTCTGCTATTGAACACTTCAACAAGAACAAATGAGGGAGAGACACCAACAATTTCTAAAGCTTAAATAAAAACCTTTTTTAAAATGTTAACCATTCATGTTTATATGTGTAAATGATAAAATCACTATGCTTTTGATGTATAATTTGCATGCAAAATGTTTAACCATTTCTCTATTGTAATCCAAAATTGAATTATGAAATATTTTAAAGAAAAAATGCAAATTTCATCTTGTTCATACTACTTCTAGTAAACACCATGTGCGTGGTACGGCATATGTGGAAGAATATGTATGTACAGTGCTCTGAAAGAAAAAGATGACACAGTGCACCTGAGGGATGAATAAAGATACCCTTAATCTCATAATTTCTGGGCTTGAAAAAGTACCTGTAATCAGAGGAACTTAAGATCTGAGAGGCTCTGAGCTACACAAGCACTTTCACATGTGATATCAAATTCTCAAGGCCTAGCAGGCAGGCACTGTTACTGTCACTATTTTATTAAGAGCAAGTAACCACTTCACAGTGAGTTTCAGTAACTTTCCCAATGTTCCACAGCTAGTAAATGATAAAACAAGGATTCAGATCTATACCACCGTGAGGGCCAAACCCCACCCACCACCTCTTTCTGCATGGCCTGAAAGCTAGACATGAATGGTTTTACAATTTGTAAATGCAGAAAAAGTGAAAAGAATAATACAGTCATCCTTCAGTACCCACTGGGGTTTGATTCCAGGACCCTCTGTGGATACCAAGCCCACAGATTCTCAAGTCGCTTATATAAAATGGTGCAGCGTTTGTGTGTAACCTATGCACATATTCCCATAAATTCTAAATCATCTCTAGATAACTTACAATAACTAATATGATGTAAATACTATGCAAATAACTATTATATAAGGTATTTAAATTTTAAAAATTTATTAGAGTAAAAGACAAATTGCAATTAATCCCTCTCAAAATACTCTAAATATTCCCGTTCCAACACCTTTGTCCCACATTCTTGGTGATGTATTTTTTACTGTAATAAGTTCACTTAATTTAAACATTCATTTTATTTTTTCAATAGCCACCTGTGTATATTGTTCAGAGAAAAATGATATAAAAATGGGTACATGTTATCTCTAGATAACTTACAATAACAATGATAATAACAATAACGTGTTCAGTACAGAAGCAGTTTTTTCTAAATATTTTTTATTCTCGACTGGTTGAATCCACAAGTGCAGAACTCATGAATATGAAAGGCAGACTGTATTTCAGGACATGTAAAATTATATGTTTACATGTTGAAATCTGTATCCATAACTTGAGGGCTAGGGGAACACAGTGAAGCCAATTCACTGATGCATCACCGGGTGCACTGACTTTCTGAGACATTACCTCTGTGCCCTACCCAGGACAGGGCACTGACACGGGCTGAGTGGCACTGCTGTAGAGCTCATCTTAACCCTGACATTACTGAAGTTAAGGAAATTCCCCACTCTGCATTTCCTTCCACGCCCTGGGGAGACTATGCCACATCTCAGCCTCGTTTCCCTCCTCATCTCCCACTTTTCAAACCCATGGACCCTTCCTGTCCCTGGACTAGTGCCCCTGCTATGTCTCACCACCACCTCTTCCTTCCCAGTGAACAGCAGCAAACACCTCGTCAGGAAATTCCGAGGGCACCTGCGCACCAAGATTGAGTCTGGGGAAGGGACAGTCCCTGTACGGGGACCAAGCACAGTCCAGACATGGGACGGCATCCTGCTGGGGGAGCAACTGGTCACCATGTCATGCACAGACAAGATTGCCAGGTAAGAGTCCAATTAGCTGTCCTCTTCCAAAACACACCAGCAGACTCAGTTTAACTCACATCCCAGTCATGCGTGAGGTCAAAGAAACTCAGCAGATATTGTTAAGGGCCTATGTGACAAAGCATCACACTTCTCTCCACCAGCCAGTCCACATGCTTGAAGTAAAAGTGCTCTGAAAGTTGGTGTGGTGTTGCAAGAGCAGAAGGATCACAAATTCAAATCCAGCCTGGGCACCTTAGAGAGACCCTGTCTCAAAATTGAAAGTTTTTTCAAAAATGGGCTGGGAATATAGCTCAATAGAAAGGCCCTGGGTTTGACCCCCAATATGATGCTATATATATATATATATATATATATATATATATATATATATACAGAGAGCAAGTACCCAACAATTTCAGGTTGCCACTTCAAACAAATAAAATCTATGACTTGAATCCATTGTCCTTGAATGGTCTGATTATTGTACAGACTGGCCACAGAATTAACTGAGAGGCAAGGGGCCTCCCCTCCAGGCCTCTCATCTTTCACTAAAGCTTGACAATCACCCAAGGAAAGACACCAACTTTCAGCTGGCCATGACATCTCTTCCCCACTATTGTAAAAGGTGCTTTCCTATTTTAGGCAAACTCAGGTGCCTGAAAAAGCCATAAGCTTTTCTAAGCCATCCAATAATAAGAGTGATAAAGCGGTCATAGAAATCTTGGTTTAGGAGTAAATCAGATCTCTTAGAAACTTTGACAGATGTAAGATTCCATAGTTTATAACTCAAGTAAAAACAGTATTCTACACTACTGCGGTTTCTAAACAAGAGTATGCCATCAAATTCCTACAGAATGGTTGTTCCTGAAACCCTCTCTGTGAACATGTTGGTGGCTGAAACTAATCAAAGAGAAGGTTGATCTCACAGGATGTGAAGGGGACAGAGGTTGGAGAGGAGAGTAGGAAAACGAAGTCTGAGGAAAGCCAAACATATCACCTAAGGCCGATGTGTGCTGAGACAGGAAGCATCTTGTATGCATGAGGTCTTCAGCTTCCTGCCTCCACTGCAGGATCTGAGCCCTTGAGGGGTGGAGGGCACAGCGAGCTCCACAGTCTGCAGCTGACGTGCAGCCATCCCAGGGCTTCCCTAGCACACAAACTCTGTCTCCAGGATTGGGCAGCACAGGGCATGTCTTCGTGCTCAGTATATATTTGTGGACCAACTGAATGGGACTATTTACCTATGAGAACCCATAGAACTGGTCCATTCATTACCTTTTGCTGTGGAGAGCAGAGCACGAAGTCTGAAGAATGAAAGGACTAATTTCAATTTAAGGTCAAAGGTGGGAACATCAGGCAATGCTGAGAAGTGCAGAGCCAAGGACAGAAGCCACCAGGCCAAGTCCCAGGAGGGAAGAGGACAAGGTCCAGACTTTCACCCTCTACCTCTGCCTCAGGACCCTCCTCTCTGAGGCTTCTGTGGCCATAGGATGGATAAAACATCAACTCCTGAGAACAGGGATTCAGGATTCTCGCGGGAAATTACCAAACAGCTACAGGAAAAATAGTGCCATTTGCTTCCCCTGCTTTGATTGCCCCTGGCTCAGCAGAGGAAGGAGACGGCCTAATGACAATAAATCAAAGCACTGATTTCTGTATCAAAGGGAATAGCCTGTAGTCGTCAAATAGCTCATCTTTCAGAGGAAAATGTATTCCTCCTTTGTAATACTTCCATCTATTCATAGAGTAAAAGAAAAAAATGCCACAATTTTCACTTTACCAGAAATTCTCTGGGTGCCCTAAGATGGCATTGGGTTTCTAAATTAACTCTCAGAATCCCCAGGAAAATGAAGTAAATTAATGCTCCAGAAATGAAATTTTGTTTTCTCTTGGATCTTAAACATCAATAGACAATAAATTAAACAGGGGCTACAAACCTGCATTGAATTTGTTGCTGGCAGGCCTATTGATGGCAATGCTGCAGCTCCAAACCCCGGCTTTTCTCTTTTCAATAAAATCTCCTTAAAAAATAAAGGTCTGCATTGTCTCCCCTCCAGAGATTTTCAAACAGCATCCTGCATGAAGAAAGATTCTCAACTCTTTTTGAAATAGAGAATAAAAGTTTGGAGAAATTTTCACGGTCCTGGCTCTGGCTGGCTAAAGTAAGAACTCCCCCTGAAATTGCCCAGGAATTAATCCACATGGGCTAGGTGATTACAACTTGATATATACATCAGTTCTTCCCACTCACTTAGTCTCTTACCCCTAAAGCGAGTGGCCAGATAGGAGGAGACAGATCAGAGGGGCATGATGGAGGGAGGAGGGCACCTACTGAGGCCTGAAGATGCCCCCCAGTCCCTCACTCAGTCCCCTCAAAGCCCACTTCCCTTTCCCGGCTTCCTATTTCTGTGTTTAGTTGTCCCTTCTGACTCATGTTTTTGCCCTTTCTCTGACGTTCCTCCTCCCTCTCTGACTCTCCTTGTCTCTATTTTTCCTTCTGTTTCTCTCCCTCATCTCTCACTCTGTCTCTCTACATTTTTCCATCTCTCTGTTTCTGTGTTTCTCTGTCTGTCCATCTCTCTGTCTCTCTGTCTCAGTCTTTCTGTGTGTGTCTCTCTATTCCTCTCTGTCTGTTTCTCCCTCTCTGCTTCTCTGTCTCTCTCTCTGTTTCTCTCTCTGTCTCTCTGTCTGTCTCTCTCCCTCTCCCTCTCCCTTTCTTCCTCTCTCTCTCCTTCCTTCCCTCCCTCCGTCTCTCTCCCCTGCTCCCATCACTCCCCCTTCCTTCTCCCTGGCCAGGCCAATTGCACCTTCATCCCACTCATACTCCCTGAATGAGATGTGTGTCTAAGGCTTACCACTTACTGCCTCTCGGCCTCTGTCACCTATGTCCCCCCTGCCCACAGTAGCATCATCCTCCTCAGGTCCTGCCCCCATCACCCCACCCAATCTCCTGCATTACAACTGTAAGGATTCTTTTCTCTGATGCTGCCTGCTCTGCATCTGAGCTCTGACCTTCAAAGGATCTTTGGTGCCAGTAGATTTGCATGGTATCTGTCACAGTGAGATGCACATGATGTCCTCTGATAAACACTGCCTGTTGGTAATGATGATGAGGACAGGGCAATGGTGACCATGACAATGACAGAAATAATGCCACCAGCTTTCAATGGTCCAGTCTGGGTCAGACAAAAGCAATTGGCATCTAAACGCATCCTTTGGCATGAAGGTCCTTCACATCCACCACAACCAAACCCTGAGCATAAGGATGTGGAAGCTAAGGCAGGAGCTATTTCAGAACAGAAACACATTTGCCATTTTTGAGCAGAAGCATATGTTATGCTAATGATTCAAGACCATCAGCATCTGTAACATGCATTATTTGTACAAAGGCTTCAGAAAGAGACCATCTGATAATGTGTTCATCTCTTTTCTATCCTGTACAAAAACAAAAATTCAACCTAGTACTTAAATAACGTTTAAACTAAAGGATCTTTGTACACAAATACAGGTGAAACATTCATCTAACACAATGAATTAATGATACTCAAGGCTCTTTGAAAGTAGGGCTCTGAGGACACAAAGACATAGGAGTCACGGTGTTTAAAATGGGGAGGACACCTTGGATGTAAGAATTGATACACTTTCCCCAGGGATACACCGTATGCAGTGCAACAGCAAGCGTGCAGAGAACAACCAGCCTTTGAGAGCTGACCATTAAACTGTCAGGCAATTTTAAAGTCAACTATTAACATAACCATCAGTAAAAATTACATATACTTAAAACTAAATAAATTATATTAAAACAAAGGTAAAAAATACTTACCAGTCACCACTTCCAAATTATCTTCCTAACATTTATAGTCTTGAAGTTATTTATGCTTATTATACCTGTGGGGGATACTACAAAGTGGGGCACTACTGTCAGAGCCTCTTTATCTCCTCCGGAGTCTGTCCCCAACAACCTCCCATGGACAGCTTGAAACTGGCTGCAGTAATGGTATTTACACCATGGAAGCTGACAAAAGCTAGAGCTTCAAGCTTTTCCTTTCCCACACTGATTGTTATCAGTAGACTACTGGATCTGAGTATCAGAAGAAACATATGTAAGCAAACGCCAGTCTAGAAATAACAAATCTGAGATTGACTGTGTAGTCCACAGGTTCTCATTGCTCCTTTAAATTTATTCTTCCCACCAAATTCAGCTTCTGGTGAACAAAGCCCAAGTCTTATTCTGTATAATAAGCACAATTTGTGCCTTCGTATAATAGGCATCATGAGTGTTAGTTTGGTTTGGTTTGGTTTGGTTTGGTTGGTTTGGCTTGGTTTTGGGCACAAGGGATTAAACCCAAGGCTTTTGCACTGAGCTACTTTCCTAGCACCTTCCCCTCCCCCCGGATTTTTTTATTTTATTTTTAAATAAGGTCTCATTAAGTTGCCAATTTGCACAGACTGAATTCAAACTTCCAATCCTCCTGCTTCAGCCACCCAGAGTGCTGGGTTTTCATTAGTGTTTATGGGATAAACCGACAAAGGAGGAGGAGGAGGAGCAGGAGAGAAGGAATCTGTAAGAGACTGAACCATCGTATGAAGGATGATGGTGTGTAAATCTCCTCCTGGCTCTGCCCGAGCTGCTTCCCGAGCTGAAAGGGTTAATAAAGGGGAGAAACTTGACCCAGGGCTGGTGAGTACTAACACCTGTATTGCCCTTGTCACTTACTGAGCCAACTCATCAGTTAGTAGAGGAACACTACCAAGACCTACGCTGAGAAGACTCGCAGTCCAGCAGGCCCAAAGGGAAGGAACAGGACTGGTTCTAGCTCTCAAGTCATTCTATGTCTTTAAGGCACATCCCTGAGACTTCTCGACATACACATCTCACCTTGAGGTACAAAGTGGTGTGCATAGAGTCAGTACCAGGAAATATTCACTGGCTGAATAAAGAAACCCACACTTTTATCATAGCCATGATGTGAAAAAATAAATAAATAAACAGATGCAACATCAATGAATATAAATGTAGAAACTAAAATTTCAAAATAGTATAATCTTTCCACCAAGGCTAAAAGTTATTTGTGCCACCATAGATTTTAGGAATGTGTCTATAATGGACTAAACCTACTGATTTTTTTCCAACAAAATAAGAGTCTTATCTCAAATGATATTGGAATCCAGCCATTTATAGTTAGTAATTTATAAATTCCTCTATTTATAGATTCAGTTCTGTTTGAACAGCCATGAAAGAAATATTCTCACCCCCTATTTCATATGACTTTTATATATTAAAATGAAAATAAATTAATAAAACCGTGTTTGTAATTAAAGTAGGGAAATTATATCCACCAGACAAATCTGTAATTCTCTTTGCAAATTCCCTGATATCAGCTAGTGCCCACTGTATCCAAAGATCTACAAAATACAGCTACAGTACTCCCCACTTACAGGTTAAAAGTAATGTGCAAGTATCACCTTTCTAGATCAATAATACCTAAGAAATAATATCCCTAGTTAACAACAGGTATTATTCTTAGTATGGAATTCAATGTACAACAATTGATTTCATTTTACAATGTCAATGGTAAGATCAGTTTACAGGAAAATATGAAAACCTATTATAGAAGCCCAGATATTTTACAGTGGTTTATAACAAGTCATAAAACATTGCGAAGAAAAGCTTTCTCCCTTTTTCTTACCCATCACCTAGTGTTGTAAGAGATTCTTTCCTCTTCCTCTGTACGTGGACCTTGGACTTTTCCTACTACTCCTACAGTAACTGTCTTTCATTTTGAAGGGAGAGAGAGGCCCAAGGGAAAGCAGCAAAGGCTTCAACTTCAGGCTACCCCTAGTGGTCCAAATTTCTCATAAAGAAATAAGAACTTCACTGAAACAGATCAGTCTCTTTGATGATCACTCTTCATGATTCTTTTTCATGAAACCTTGTGTGTCTTTGGGCATCATCTAATGAATTAATTTCTCTCCAATATAAATAAAAGTCAGCCCAAGTACTGGGCATAGAAGGTTCTTGTCATTTTCCTCCCTTCATATGAAATTTTTCTCCCCATTAGGAAAAATCCTGGAGCTATCACCAAGCCATGTTGCTCCATCTAAAATTCTGTTCTGTCCTCTAAGAGACCCATGATTCACCTGCACGTAGGCCCAGACACCAGGGCAGGACCCCTGACTGCCTCTGCACTGGAATCACTCATCAGGTATTCACTGGCCTCTAGAAAGAAGAATAAGGTCTGTCTTCATTCAATAAGAACTTTGTTTTTCATGTTTACAACTAGTCTCCCCTGAAAGATCATACTCTCCCAGAAAGCGAGAACCATCCCTTTCTCCTAGGCTCTCAGAACAGTGTCTGCACATTTTAGGAGCTTGGCTACCACACTGATTTGAACTATAAAGGTACATTGAAGAGACAACAGGTGCTGCCAGGCCACCAAGACCAGCCTGGAGGAGAAGAGACAAGATGGCGGACTGGTAGGTAGCAGGAGAGAAACCCTCTCTGAGAGAGACAGCTCAAATGCCAGAATAAAACACCCTGGAGAGACCCAAACAGAGAGAGATAGACTCTCACAACACAGAAAGAAACTAAAGCACAAAAACCCGCTCGAATAAGAGGTCCTGGGGCTACTATTAGTGAAGATAAGATCGGCGAGCACGGCACCCACCTCGAGACGCCTGAATTCCACCCGACCTGAACAAGTGATCCGCGCCAAAGTGACTGGCTTGAGCCGCCAGAGCCTGGAGCTGAACAGCCCGGCGTGCAGCTCACCGGGACTGGCACTGCACACGACCCACCCAGAGGCACCGTGAATTCCCACCTCAGCCGCGCTGAAGTCAGAGGTCGGGCAGTCCAGCAGTTCTCGGGGACACGGTGAGTGATGAGAATAAGACCCTCCCCCTGGAAAGGGGAAACCGACTGGACAACATGTTGGATTTGGGCAGGACAGCCCTAACTCCATAAGGAAGTGGCTTCAGCTGGTTATTCCCCCGCCGAGCAGATTGGTGGAATCTGCTTGAACTAGGCCATGCCCCTGGCGGGGACCCAGTTACTTCCCTGAAATCAGTGCACACTGATGAAGTGAAGGCCTGCAAAGGTTGACTGGCCCAGAAGAGAGGAGCTAGCACACACTGCCCCTGGGTGAACTCTAATCTCTGATAACCTATTGAAGAGGGCTAAAGCTCCTAGCCTGCACCCTCTAGAGGAGCCTTAAACAACAAGAAAAGGGCCTGGGAATTACACTGTACACTTGTATGGAAGGAACCAAAAACATGACAAAAGGGAGAAATAAGAAAACACTCCCAGCCCCCAACCCTGAGAACATT
>PVJX010019841.1:0-34252 GCA_004027295.1 Dolichotis patagonum
TGCAAACGTGACAGTCTGGCAAGACCCAGGGGTGGTGAGGATGGCATTGTGTCCAGACCCAGGGACAGTCTCTGCAGACAGTGAACGTGTGAGAGAACACAATTTGTCCCTACACAAGGCGTCTCGCGTGCCGGTGAGTAATGGCAGAAACTGACCCTGGGCGGTTAGGCAGAAATCAGTTCCTGAAGGGGGCTGCGTGCTGGAATTTCTCTCACAGAACTGAGAAGCTGCTGAACATTCTGCGCAGGGCAGTAAAACGTCAGAACCGTATTCTGCAACAGTCCCCCACCCCCCTCCCCCGGCAGTGACACGGCGGGTGAACTGGAATGCACTGAGTGGAGGTCCGAGCTGCCTTGGGAAGCGTTCTCCTGATCCCGAGGGGACCATGAGGGCTGAGCCAGATCAGCAACATGAGCAGTGGGAAAAGAGCCCATGGAGTGGAATGACACGAAATGAAACTGAAAACTTCATACTGCAAGTGTGTCAACAATTCTAGGGGGAAGGAACACTGGTGCTCCTCTGTTTTTCCCTTACTGCCAATGAATGTGACAGTACTAGTGACATCTCCAAGGGTCAAAGATACGGGCTACATTAGGTAAACACTGTCACTTTTCAAACAAGAGCAAAGATGTAAATATTATTTTACAAACAATGTTTCCACACTGAAGAAAAGACATGAAGATTAAATCTTTTATTTTACAAGTTTGTGTAAAAAAAATGAAACATAACCTTAAGTACATATAAAAAGAAATTTAATTAAGAGTTTATCCCTTTTGCCGTGAAAACCCTTTCTTGGATAGCAAGTCAAAAATAATGCCAGGAATCCCAGCATTCTGGGACACTGAGGCAGAAGGATTGCAAATCCAAGACCAGTCTGAGCAATTTAGTGAGACCTGTCTCAAAAAAAGAAATTTAAAAAGGGCTGGAGATGGAACTCTGTGCAAAGACCCTGACTTCAATTCCCCAGTACCAAAAAAAAAAAAAAGAAAGAAAGAAAGAAAGAAAGAAAGAGAAAGAAAGAAAGAGAAAAGAAAAGAAAGAAAAGAAAAAAGGAAAAGAAAAAAAAGAAGAAGAAAATCAATACACATTCCAATAATCCATTTGGAGCATAATTCCTTCAAATAACATTTGATTGTTTTCCCCCTCAGTGATACGTGAGTCAATTGTACTTTGAATTTCTAAGACTGTTTCTGTCAACATTTTCAAAAAATGACCTTTTAAAGTTTTAATTAAGATAAACAAATGAAACCACAACAAGACTCTCAAGAAGTATATTTGTAAGAGCCCGCATTTATGAACATTATCGTTTATTGGTGAGTAGTTATATTAAGGCAAAGGGGTCTTCAGATATAACCTACCATCAACACATTAAAGATTACCATAGTCTAGAATAGATTTTATAACCAATGACAGGAAACTATCCCAAAAAGAAATTTCTGTGTTAAGGAATTTGTTAGGAAAGTGTCATAAAAATGTGGAAAATAAAATTTTGATCTTTTGAAATAATGTGCAGAGATAGAGCATTCACGTTGATTAATGATTATTTGCCAGACTTCCCTGAAATGATGCCTAGTTCCCATTAAAAGCAACAGCACTCTTTCTATAAGCATATGTTTCTTGAGAACTGTATCTTGTAATAAGTACACTTTTATGACAGAAATTTACTTAAACTTATACATGTATTAGTAATTACACCTAGCACATAAATGCCTTTATATGACACAATACATTGTGTATCAAAATCTTAAGTCTCTTTAAAAAAAGTGAATAAAAAAATAAAATGGGTTATATCATTTACATTTAGTATCCCACTGGTAGATACATGGGCTTGAAATTTGTATTTTACATTTTGATCATCATTTAACTCTACTTGCACTTTAATATTTTAATAATATTTCCAATAACTTATTTTGTATAATACTTTCCTGAAAACCTTGTATTAAATATTTTTGAGAGAATATCTTGCTTGCTTCTTTTTAAAAATATTTTCTAAAGGGCTTTATATTTGAACAACTACCTTGTTACCTAAAACTACTGTCATCTTTAATCAGTTTCTTCTTTTTAAAAAAATGCATTTGTTTGTTTTTTGAGACAGGGTTTCACTATTTAGTTCAGGCTGGCTTAAACTCACTATGTAGTCCAGGCTGGCCTCTAACTCTAAGGGATCCTCCTGCCTCAGCCTCTCCAGTGCTGGTATTACAGGTTTACACCACCATGCCCAGCCCCTTAAACATTTTCAAAGAACAAGCAAAGATGCATGTTTGTGAATATATTTTGCAAACTTGTTATTAAAAATGACACTAGAAGTTAAAGATCAAACTTGCTACAGCTCAGATACAGTATGATGAGTTACTTCAAATTTTCAAATTGATAGCATTTTTTAAATGTACAGAATACTGCTGTTCTTTATGAAACAGTACTTCGTATGATGATTAAATGCACTTTAATAATCATTTCAGTATAATACTTGGCTCATATATTGTACTTTTAACACTTAGATCCAGGTACTTTCGTTTGGTTAAAAAAAATACATGTCTTTGGATTTCTGATAGCAAAATAGGAAGTTCATTTGTTAAGTTGAAATATGTAATATCTGAGCTACTATTTTATATAGTTCAAATGTTTTAATAAATACACTTACCTATTCATTCTAGAAAACTTGGCTTCCTCTCAAGTGTATCACTCAATGATACTAAGGCACCGCATATAAAATTGGCCTTCAAAGTATAAATAGATCTTCTTTCCCCACCCATTTTTATCCCCAAAAAGAAAAGCAACCAGTAGTCTAGCACAGTAGTGAGCAATCTCAAATTAAACGAACTACTGTAGAAACAGAACTGAGGAAGATAATTATTTTTTTCGAGTGGTTTTTACCCTCAGAAGACTGACAAGTTATAGGCCATAAATGCAGTACTTTAAACTAAGGTTTTCAAAGTTACATTATTGTTTGGATGTTTTCTTGGTGACACTGGGCTACCACATTTTGCAGTATTAAAAATGTACTGAATGCAAATGGCAAGAAAATGCCATATCTTACACCTCATGAGTGTTATGTGAACAGGTGTAATTACATACATGATTTCCCTTTCCTTGAAATTGAGATACTGCAAAGTCCTCCTGGCCCCAAATAAATGCCATAAAATGAGTGAGCTTATCTCAGAATAAAAGCTGCAGGGTTAAGAGACAAATATACAAATACACATTTCTAGCCTGAAAAGAGTGACATATTTTCAAATCTGCACATTTAGCCACAGCCCGTACGGAGCATGCTTTGTGCAGAATCTGGCTTGCTGAATAAACACTTCTGATAACAGAACGTAATACAAACAATAAAGAAACTCTAACTAGCAGAACTTAAATAGAATCTAACGTTTCCAATGCTGACATGCATCCCTTGGTTAACGCCACGAAGCCGTCTTTAAAATGCCTGTTTGGGGCTTTATTTCAAACACTGCGTAGCATAAGCACCTATGCTCAGAGAACGTGCAGGCTGTGGGGCAGGAACGGGAAACAAGGCACCAGCCCGGAGTGCTGACCGCTGACCTGAGCTAGCAGCCTCCGCCGGGGTCACGGCCTAAACTGCCTGGGCCTGATCATCATCGTGACCCTTTTGAAGGAGGACCTGTAGCTATTGGGCTGCGCCTCACTCATCCCAGGCCAGGTGCCCCAGAAAATCCCGTTGCGGACCCCTCTGTACTTCTGGTGGTAGTATTTGCCATTTAAGTTCGCCGAAAGACAAGCGTCGAACCACCAGCCCGAGCTGTAGTAGCGGCCGCAGTTGCCGGAGGGGTAGCGGTCGTTGTCGCGGTCCGGGGTGGTGAAGAACTTGAGGTCGTGGTTGTAAAACTTACTGAAGCGCAGCGCGTCCCCGGCTGTGCCGTTGTAGTTCCCGACGTGCAGTCGGTACTTGAGGAACTCGTTGGCCACGTAGAAGTGGTCGTACTCGGCGTAGAGCCTGACGCCGTCCAAGTCCTCCAGGTCGACCCGCAGGACCATCTCCTTGCTCTTGGTCAGAAGGTGGATCTTGTCGTTCCCCAGCCAGAACTCGCGGCGCAGGTTGCCGAAGCCGGCCTTGTAGTCGCGCCAGCCCCTGGAGAAGTTGGTGCTGCCGTCCAGCCGCGCCTGCAGCACCGTCCAGCCGCCGCCCAGGGTCTCCATGTCGCACAGCACCTCGAAGCTGCTGTTCCTGGGGTCAGGGGTGACTCTGTAGGTCTCGCTGCTTCTTCTGCCTATCACGTAGTAGTCAGAGCAATCTTTGTATATCAGGTGTTGAACTGAAGGGAGAGGAAAAGAAAGACATCAGGCATTGTGCAGGAAAGGAAGGCATCTGGAGAATCCTTTAGGTACTACTCAAAGGCAGTCTGAGCAGCTCACCAAGGGCCCCGCCTGCCAGAGTCTGGTTAGGAAAAGCTCGTGGAAGCCTGGAGACAGCGGTGGTGTTAGGGGGTGGGGAGGACCCTCTAACATACCCTGGGTTGGTACCAACGGTGATGACACCAACCACAACAGCAGTAAGAAAAGATGAGTAAGAGTAACATTTAACAAGGACCGTGTCTGTTCTAGGCACCCTGCCAAAGAGCAGATAATGATTCCACCACTCGTCTTCCACTGCAGGTGTTTTGCCAGTTTGCTGACAAGGATATTCAGGCCCAAACAAGGTCAGCAGTTTGCCCAAAGCACTGAGCTAGGACACGAACTCAGATCCCGTAATCACTGCATTCCTCTGTCCTAAAATTCTGACCACTGTCACCCTCCTGGACCTCCATCCAGACACACAGAGGAAGCCCTGCTTCTGATTCCCTTAGCCTGAGGCTGCTGACGGCTTCCACATCCGGGGCCTTTATAGAATACACTCCAAATTTACAGTACAGCCTCAAGTATAGATTCGCACTTATTTTACTTGATAACTATGTAAAGAAGCTCAAGAGAAAAAAGTCTTTTTATTTCAACAGTATACCAGTATTCTACATTTATTATCCAGGAAGGAATAATAAGCCAGAAGTCTAAATGCTTAGTTGTAAAGGAAACAAGAAATTATGTTCAGGATAAGTGTTATCAGTTAGCAGGGTTTTGTAGAAATCAAAGGCATACTTACTGCCAGATGATTTTTATAAACATATTCGTGACAGATAAGTTTCATAGAAGATATTCTAAGGCGTGAAAGTCTGTTCATGTGTATTTAGAACACAGATATCCCCACTCCCAGACTTTCAGGAGAAACATGCATAACAGAATCTCATTCACATCAGTACAAGCTGTCAGGCAGCGTCACCTTAGCTGTGAACCTGTCTGGCAACAACCAAGGGACATGCAGATACAGGCTACCAGGAATATCAGCAGGACTGGTCCCTGACAACGTGACTTCCTGCCGCCAGCAGGTTCCCTGGGGACGGGCACACCCCAGTGTAACGTTCCAGCAAGTGACCTCTGCCATGTCCCTCAGCCTCACTTTGGGAATTCGAAGCCCTAAGACACAAGTGGGTCTCCCAAGGGTAACAGCAGTGGTTCCAGGAATCCAGATGGAAGGGCGGGGTTTGGAGGAGCCAGTGCCTTGTGGCACGTGGGCAGAGGAGGCAGCGAGGTCTGCCGTCTTTAACACGTGTCTATTAAGATTAATCTGAGTTGCACTTTTACCTATTTGAATGCTAGCTATGGTACAAGAAGGAGCTGAGAATGTGTTCCTGCCCTCGGTGCCATGCCACAATTCTCCCCTTGTAACATTTTTGAGCCACTATGTCTCAAAGTGAAAGGTTTTAACCTACATGTAAAGCAGCTTTTATTCCAACTCCACAAATCCCTGCCTTCGCCAGAGAATGAAGATTATGATTATTTAGCAGGTGACTGGGTCAAATCTTGTGAAGACCGCTTGTTGCCACATAAGATGTGGCAATTGGCCAACTGCAAGAAAAGCTGATTTCTAAGAAAGCACCACTGCCAACACTGCCTTATCGCTCTTGTTTTAAACACTTAGGTGAAGCGATGAAGTACTCTGGAAAGATACTAAACCATAACATCCTCTCTCTGCATCTGCTTGTGTAGGTCTGGAATTGGCAAGTAAGATCTTGAAATGGAAAGAGCTTTCTAAACAGCGACAGAGCTAAGGATTTCTGTAATTCGGTCCTGCGGCATTTCTGAGGTCACCTCTGAGAAGACAGTTGTTTTTCCTGGACAACTTGAACCAACGCAAGGCTTATTTACTTAACCCACCATCTGTTTAACTTACTGGCTCAGGTTAATGTTTATAGATTGCGCCGTGAACAGATGATAAGGAAACGCCGTTCCACTTACCTGGCCGGGACTGGGTCTGTTCCTGGCTGGCGCACTGGGACGCGCACTTCCCGTCCAGACTGTTGACCACGGACGTCAGGTTGGCCACCTTGCTGTCAACGTAGTTCTCGATGTTGTTCATGTTTACGAGACTCAGCTTCTCCAGGCGCCGCTGGAGCCCGCCGATCTCCTCCCGGGCGCCCTTCAGCTCCGACGACAGCTTCTGCACCTGGCTCTCCAGGTCCTGCACGCGGAGCTCGTCGTGCGGCCCCGGGGGTCCCGGGCTGGGGGGCAGCGGCGCATCTCGGTGCTCGTCGGCCTGCAGCCTGCAGTCCTGGCAGGACTTCTGCAGGCTGGCCACGGCGTCCCTGAGGGTCTGCACCTCCTTGAGCACCTCCTCGAGCCTGCCGAGGGAAGCCGGCAGCGGGATGGTGAGCGGGGGCAGGCGCACCTGCAGCGCGCACTCCTCGCCGCCCGCCGGGCCCCGGCCGCAGCGCCCGCCCGGGCCCGGGCCCGGCCCCGGCTCCAGCCGCGCGGTGCACGCGGGGCCAGCGCCGCCATCGCCCTGCTCGCGGCTCGCGGTCCGGGCCGTCGCCTCCTCCGCGCGCCCCAGGCCGGCGAGGAGCGCGGCGCCCACGCAGCACCATAGGGGGAGCTGCATCTCTGCGGCCGCCGGGGCCGCGCGCGCTTTAATAGCGAGGCCGAGGCAGGAAGGGCGGGGCGCGCGCACCGGGCGGGCGCGGGCGGGGACCGGCGCGGCGGGGCCGGGGCCGGGGCTGCCCGCCCGGGGACACAGCCAGCGGGCGGCCTGGCCGGGCGAGGGGGCGCGGGCTGCGATCCCAGCGAACGCGGGGCGTGGCGGCGAGTTCGAAGCCAGCCCGGGCGCCGGGCAAAGCAGTGTCTCAAAAGAACAAAACAAGCGGGGGCCGGGGGGCGCGTCTGCAATCCCAGCACTCGGGAGGCTGAGGCAGGAGGGTCGTTGCAAGTTGAAGACCAGCCTGAGCTACGAAGTGAGCTCGAGGCCGGCCTGAATTGCATAGTGAGACCTTGTCTCAAAAAGACAAAAAAAGAAAAAAGTGAAAAACACAGGCAGACGACCAGAATTGTGGCCATGGGTCGGTCGGACACCCACACGCAGCAAGGCGCTCTCTCACAGTGTTTATAAGACACTGCAAAAGTCCTTCGCTTCACATAGAATTTGTTGCGTTTGAAGCAAACCGTTTAATTCTACCCAGTTCCGTGCGGGGAAGGAGCCTTAGGAGATGGGTGGCAATGTGCAAAGTTACCAAGCGGTCTGAAGAACAGAACTGTCTTTAAAACGGGACCCAGGGGTCCCTTTTCCCTGCTGGAGTGGGGCACCGAGGGCCGAATCGCGGGCCTGCAGGTGACACCTTAAGCCTTCTAAACTTTTCTGAAGAGAAAGGGGAGTTGCGCGGCCCTGGCTGCTCATCTGTTTCACCAGCTTGAAAAGGGGAAGAGGGCGGGGTGGGGGCGGGGCGCTTCCCCTTCGCGGCCCGCGGGGCCCGCAGGGTGCTCCGCGCCAAACGCCCCGGGAAGCACATCTTCGCCCTTCATCAGAGCGCCAGCTGCGTCCCTGCCCTTCCCGCCGATGTCTGCGCTGTGGGTCGCTGACTGTCTTCTCTCCGCCGTCGCCCACTCCTTCCCTGACCCTGGCCTCTGCCTGGACGGTCACCTGCCCCGCCCACGTCTGCACCCACACAATTTCGTTCTCCAGCTCTCTCTTCGGAGTGCGGGCAGGAGACCACCGGGGAGACCACCTCTTTTGCTTGCGTTTCGCATATTGGTATCTCCTAAGATTGATTTTTCGACAGGTTCGGCATAGGCATTGACCCCCACGCCCACCCATACCCCAAAGTGTGGAACTAGGGGAGAGGGGGAAAGAGAGGTAGCCGGGACCAAAGGATCAAATATTTATCATACCCAAATGATGCTCATTAGTCTGTACAATCAATTTTTTAAAAGAATAAGAAAAAATGAAGGAATTCTATTGCTTTAAAAGTTTCAAAACTGACATGGATTAAAAAACCAAATTCTTGATTGCATTTGTTAGGGCACTGTGCAATCCATCTTGCATTTGTTTCTTTCACTCGGTTTACCTGACTTTCCTACATCCGCCTTCATTCCCTATTCCTAGTCTCCCGATGCTGGAGGCGGCTCCCCACTCCCTGTCCCTTTACCCTGAATTCCGAGGGGCTGGGGTCTCAGTGCTGGAGCTGCCTCCGGTGGCCTGGCACAGAGCTCCTCCGCTGTGCCCCGCCTCCCCTCCTGGCTGGGAGAGGGTCTGGCTGCGATTCCCTGGTCCAGGAGTGCAGACTCAGACCTCCAGGACCCACGGGCAAATGCAGTGTATAAACCTAACATTCTTTCCGAGCAAACGCGTCCACCACGTCCCACACACCTACGCCTCCCACCGCCGTCCTCGTCCAGCCTGTTAATAAATCATTTCTTCTTTTCAATCCGCCCAATGTATCCAAACCCATTTTAGATTTCTTTTTAACTCCAGCTAAAAAACTTCATTTTGCCCTGCTCTTTTAAGATGTCACAAACCTGTGGTGTGAGGGGAAAATTAAACTCATGATTAGATAATTTTTAGAAGAAAGAGAGTGATGACAACATGAACTATTGATAAAACAGAACTGTATGGCCATGATGCTGACGCTGGTGCATTACAAACACTTGTGACAAACTAAGGTATAAACGGTGTTGTCCCGTCATGTATTTATTTATTTGTTTGTTTATTTTTGCTCCCAGGGATCAAACTCACAGCCTCATGCTTGCCAGGCAGGCGCTTGTGCAGCTGAGCTAAGCCCCCGACTGTCACTTGTTTATTAAGGGTCTTCCGTACACCCCGACTAGGGCATATAGAAAATGCATGCTGCCGCCTTAGTCTTTCGTCGTATTTTAATAAGCACCTCCTACGCGCAAGACGCTGTCCTAGGCATTTGAGCTACACAGCCGAGCAGATTGGACAAAACCCCCTTTTTCCTCCTCAGAAAGGGACCTCAAGGGCCTTGTGCTTGCTTCATATTGGACTCTCCAGTGGAATCCTAAGCACTTTCATAGTTTTAAATCTACCAGAAGTGTAGCCTTTAGATTCTTGCAGTGGACGTCATGTGTTTGAGTCAGGGATTTGCTTTCTAAGCTCTACGGTTGATTCTAAGGACCTGTTTACCCGGCCTAATGGCACAAGCTCCACCTCAAAAGCCTGTGTACCCCGGGGGACTGGCTCTGTCCCGTCAGGATCTGCTGGAAATTCCCCAGTGTAAGCAGAGAACTGCTGTATTAATCAGTCTCACTGACACTGATAAACAATCCTTGGGGTTCTCCATTTTAAAAACTCACTGGCCCTTGACCACAAGACACATTTCGTGGCCACCACATAAAAGAGCTCAGCCCGTGTGTGAGTCCATGAACCACCGGGCAGAGCCCTGCGCCTCAGTAAGAAGCTTCCCCTGCTGTTACCTCCGTGTTTCTTCCCGTCTGCAATTACCACCTGCCCTTGTGGTGCTGCCAGGAAAAAGTTCAAAGCCATAAATGACCTACCTGGGGCTCCACAGCTTTTAAGAGCCAGCGCTGGAATCTAGACTAGGGTCCGACTCCAAAGTCCACGTCCTTCTCCTGTGCTGCGCTGTCACGTGATTGGGGAGATAATGCTGAGAAGCCGCACTGGAGAGCCCGGTGCCTGGTCAGTGCTAAGACCAGTCGGGAAGCACTGAAGGCTGTCAAGCAGGGAAGGACTCCCCACCACACACACCCAGGCCCAACTTCAGGAATAGATCTTCTGCTAGAAACCAACAGGGAACGCTGCTGTGGGAAGAGGTGTTAGTGCATCGTCCGGCCCTGGGTAAGAGGTGAGGCAGTGTGGAGGCCGGGGGGCAGGCAGAGGGGCTGCAGACCTTATTGGCAAGGAGTAGGAAACCTTGGGCTCCAGGAGAGAGGAGAGATGGCAAGAGGAAGAGAGAGGACTGTCAACTCTGAAATATGACCACGGTTGCACTGAAGTAAAGTCATGGCCACGGCCTAGAGAGGAGTAGACACATTTCTGTTTTCAGTGCACTGAATTTTCAGTGTTGCCAGGATACCAAGAAGTATCTAGCACACAGTCAGACATCAAGGTAGGAAAACAGGCACAGAATAGATACAAATGTCAATTTGAAGGTACAAGAACCAAAACAATGGTCAAAGAAATAAGATGAGAACCAGAGTGTTAAGAGAGGGCTCCAGTGGGGAGGAAGAAGTCAAAGACTGAGGAGCTGACTTCCGTCCTTGTCCCCAGCCCCTCTGCCCTTGACCTCCTGCCACTCCTCCTTGGGGAAAGCCTCTGACTTCTCCATGCCCAGCTACCCCACTCCTGGGTCAGATGCTGATTTCTCTAGCAATATCAGGATTGTTCTTTTCACCCCAAATCTGCTCACAACCCAGCACTGGCACGTGATACTCACGATGTGCTTTCAGATCCAAACAAACTAACAGTAGTACACGGTGGGCTTTTAAAGTAGGAACGCCTATTTCTATAAACCCTACATGAAAATTACATTCATTCTTTTATTTTAAACAAAAAAAGGAAAACAATAATACAGAATTTCAAAATAAAATAATAGGAAATTAACACTGGTTCATATATTCCATATGATTATCTTCAAAGTAGTTGTTCAGATTATAAGATATAGGGATGAAAAAATTCTTTTATATTCATAGCAGATTCAGACTTTTTTTTTAAATGAAGTATATTCAACAGAGGATCTGCGTTTTCTGTATTTGAATCAGATTCCTAAATTAAGTTTTCATTTCCTGTAATACAGTTTGTTTTTAAGGAAACGCATTCTGTTTCTGTTGCACCAAAGAAATAAGTACATTTAACTAAAAATATGTATTGCTCTAAAGGGGTTTTGTTGATATTAAGCTTGATAATTTAACATATTTGTGGTTTTTTACTTACTACATTTAGGAAGCCCTAATTATTCTTTAGGGATTATGTCCTTTTCTGATAAGAAAAGCAAAGCTTGCACTTTTTAAACTATGTGACTTGAAATTTCAATGGTAAATAATGTTTGTTTTAATATTTCTTGGTCTTAGTTGTTTATTATAAACTTCATGGAAAGAACTTTAAACAATCCTGATTTCAGCAACCTGTAGAGAGATGTAGAATTGCCTGGTTGGGTTAAAGCTGGAACACTTGTTAGATTATTTACTAAGTCTCTCACTCGGGTATAGATGAGGAAATTCAGATGAGAAATTTCTCCAATATGAACCTACCATGAAGACCCATTGCGTGACTCTTTAAGGCTCCTGGACCAGCTGAAAGAAGCACAGATTAGAAACCTCTAAACAGCTATTGTTACTGCCAACCACAGTCATCTGTGGCCTCATGGCCCTGGTATTCAGTGAGGTGTCCAGGGCTTCTCAGGTTAGCATTTGATAGAACTGGACTATCTCAGAGAAGTCACGGTATGTCCACTCATCAACATCTACCAACATAGTTTCTCTTCCAAAACCCACACCAAGCCAGGGGTCACAGAGGATATCCTCGCACCACAATGCTTCTGCCCAGAAGGCACTAGCTATGGACTGAACTTCTGAAACCATGGGCCAAAGGTGAGCCTCTCCCCCTTTAAATTGCATTGGGGAGTGTTGTCCCTGCAGCAGGAAAGCTGACCCATATACCATATATAGTGCATACGATTGATTCATTAATATGGACTCGTGGCCAACAGAACTGTAATGCATGCCTTCAGGAAGCTTATGAAACACAGAAAACATATCACAAGCTTCTCATGCTCGAGAACTCTGGACAGATCTTCAGCACTGTGCACAGGGACCCTGTGAAATCAAAGTCACCAGAAAAAAACCCAAAATGTGAAAACATGGCACTAAATCGCTGCAAAAGGACCCTTGTTTACAGTATGGAAATTTAAAGAAGAAGGCGGGGCCTTGCATCCTGTGATGTTGACTGGGAATGCTGCATTTGGCAACTCAAATTTTGTATGTGTCCATAAATGACCTACTAGTACTGATTTCAGGGGTATGTTTTGGATCTGTTAAAGGCTTGGTCCCTGGTGCGTTGCTATTCGGAGGTGTAGAACCTTAAAAGGTGACGTCTCCTGTGACATCTTCAGGTCACCGGGGCTGCCCTTGACCCCACCGCCTTCGCCTTTTCCCCTTCACTTTCTGGCCATGAGAGGAGCAGCTTTGCGCTGCGCATTCTCCAGCCATGATAAGCAGCTGAAGACCAAAGCAGCAGGACGACTGACTGTGGCTGAAGTCTCTAAGGCCACAAGCCAAAAGAGACCCTTTCGTTCTTTGTTGATTGTCTCAGATACTTATTACAGTAACAGAATGCTGACTAACACAGGTTATGAATGAATTTTAGTGAGTAGGTCAGTTAATATGATGGAATCCATGAAAATGAAGACTACATGGTATTATAAAATCCATGGCTTTAAATTCTTGGAAACATCAAAACATCATTTCTAAACCAAGATAATTTGGCTGTACTTGTTTTAGCACTTTCTTTCCGTGGGGTTTTATTTATTTTGTCTGTATGTGGCATTTTGAAAAATATATAAATTTATATAGCATGTAATAAGTATGTATAATGTTATGCAATATGTCATATAATATGTAATATGTTGTTATAATCTGTATAAATGTGCATTTAATTATAGAATTTAGTTTTAAAAGTTATGTTAATATTCCTGTGCATTCATAGGAATAATGTGCTGGCTAAATGATTCTTATAGAAAAGTAAAAATATTGTTCCATGCTGAGTAATTGCATGGTGAATGTGTTTTTAGAAACCTACCCTTACACTCTTCAGAACTCATTCTTGAAAGTCTCTTAAGTTTATCTCAGGAAATATATGTATCAGCACGAAAACTAACAAGTTTAAAAGATCATCTCTACTGTGCTGGTAATTAAAATTATGAAATGGAATAAATATTATAGTTTCAATGGTCAAACATTAAAATATACAGGCAGCTTATTCAAGTTCATCTAAGGAAATCTATTTTTACAATGACTTAAAGTGTGTGTCAGTATGAGATCTAGATTATGTTATTTAATCTTTTGTTTTGCCCCCTGTTTGATATTATCTACAAGCCATTTCCTGTTATTTGCAAAGAAAACTGTTCAGAGCTGGCTATCACCAGCTATGGAATTACTTGGCCCTATCTGGGTACCGTTATTTGTCATGACTCTCTCTGCTTGTGGATTTAACAGTTAATTGTATGCTTTTGTGTATGAATAACATGGCGCAGGGTTTGACAATACCAAGGTCAGCTGCAACCGTTGCTGTTGCACAGGAAAAGATGTCAAAACAGATGCAAATTATCAGTCAAATATAAATGTAGATACTGAATAAAACTCCATTCGTTACTGTGATCATCCCCCAGGAATCGAGCTGTACTAGAATGGAAGAGCTTCAAACCTGCCTTCTTAGTGAAGAGCCCGTCTGCTCTCTTCCCGCTCAACAGGCCTTAGCAAGCTCAGCCTAGTGTTTGTCATCTGTCATTTGAGAAGTGCCCATCAGGTGTCTGCACGGTCCTTTTCAGACGTAGCATTTTATAACCCTAAGCGTCATTAATTTGCAGCCATATGAGAGCAAAGCAGATGATCCGGAGGTAAACACTAATTCCTAATAAGAGAAAATTATGAGATCTTCTTTTTACCTGTTCATCCACTCAGCAGCATGGATTGGACCAGGCCGTACCCTAACCCGAGGTGAACAAGGATGAGGAAAACACACACAGCCCCGACTTCGCAGAACTTGAAGCTGCAGCAGAGCCATGAGCGTCAAGCCCGCGCCAGCCGTGGGCAAAGGCTGCGCGCGTTTGGCTGAGTGAGCTTCGCCGAGCAGTCTTCTCCGGAGCCCCTCTGTTCCCCTCCTCTATGGTCCTCCTTTGTAACCCTCAAGTGGCCGCTTTTAGAGTCATCTTTTCCAAGCTGGACCACTGAGATGGCAGAGCATCTGTAAATAACTAAACTAGGCCCGCGTTGGGTTTATGTTCCCTGGGCAGAAAAGAGAGTTTCCTGCCTGTCTCCTTTCCCAGGCTTATCTCGCTGCCCCTTAACCAGCTCCCTATCACCACCCTGAAACCCCTCGGGTACAAAGCAGAAAAAAGAAATGTTTAGCAAGCAAGGGATTTTTTTTTAAAAAAGAAAACATTGTCCCATGCAAATGACATGTTTATCTTCCCTTGAACTTATTTATGAATCTAGTGTTTATTGATTCCATGCATTAATGATTCTGCCAGCTGCACAAAATGAAAATAAAACAATGTCAGAAACATAAAAACATAGGAGGCAAATACATTAAAAGTTTTGGTCTTTTATGTTCACTGTTTCCCCCTCATGTGTTCTATCTCTGCTTCTGTGATGTGAAGTGGTGGAGATAAGGCAGGAGAAGTTGCTTTTTTAGTAACTAAAAAGCAAATGGATTGGGGGTTTTTACTTTTCTACATTGTCTGATCTGGAGAGTCCAGACCTGGTTTATACTGTTTTTCCTTCCTGCTCCACAAATAGCTAACACCTGATGCACACTGTGTGGCCCACCTTCCCCAATTCTCCTCTGCAAATCCCACATAGAAGACGGAAATCCAGCACAGTGGATGAAGTCGAATCCAGCCAGATGAAGGTGGGATGCAAAGAATCCGAAGAGCCAGAGAATCAAGAAGCAAAGGGGATGGGAGGGGAAAGGGAGGAAGAGAAAGTGAATCCTGGGGGAGGAACTAGACTGTAGTCTTTGTTTAATGAAAATATTGAATCCACTCGTCTGCTGATGAGGACCTAGGCTGTTACACCTGAGTTCCTAGGAGCAGTGCGACAACACACACGGACACACAGCTGTGTCCTTGCTGTGCTGATCCGGCTTCCCTCGGCTAGAGGAGCTACATCGTAGGGTAGATCTGTATTTCATTGTCTGTCATGGCTGGGCTCATTTCCATCCTCATTAAGAGATGTCTTTTCTCTCTAAATCCTGGTCAGTGTTTGTTCCTTTTTATTTTGTTTTGTTACTATTGTTGTCTTTCTAACTGGGTAAGATGGTATCTCATTGTAGCATTGGTTTGCATTTTCCTGATCACTAGAGATGCTGGGCTTTGGATTTCTTCTCTTGAGAAGTGGCTATTTGGATTGTTAATCGAAAATCGGATTACTTGGGAGATTTTTTTTGTTTCTCAAGTTCCTTATATGCTCCGGATATGAATGCTGTCTCGGGTGATCAGTTGGCAAATACTGTCCCCCATTCTGCAGGCTGTCATTTCACTCCGCTGATCACTTCCTTTGCTGTGCAAAAACATCTTCGTTTGATACAATCACATTTATCAATTTTTACTTTTGTTACCTACACTTTTGGAGTCCTATTATGGAAATAATTCCTCATTCCAGTTTCTTGAAGCATTTCTCCTATGTTTGTTTCTAAGAGTTTTGGTTTCAGGTCTTTTAGGAGTATCTTTTATTCATTTTGAATTGATTTGTGTACTAAATACAAAGCAGGTTCAGTCTTCTGGATATAGCTCGCATTTTCTTTCCTTCTTCCTTCCCCTTTTCTTCCTCCCTCCTTTCACCCCCTTCCTTTGGCAGCACTGGGGACTGAGCTACATCCCCACTCCTTTTTATTTTTAATTTAGGGTCTTGCTACATTGCTACAGTGCCCAGGCTGGAAATTACTGCTGCTTCAACCCCCGGGAGTGCTGGGGTTACAGGTGTGCACCACCATACTCAGTTCCCCCAGGTTCTTCACCCATTTGTCAGTTGGTGACACTGGAGCGGGTTCCATTTTTGGCTGTTGTAAGCAGTGCCGCTAAGAAACTTGTGCAAATGCCTGCACACATGCCTGCTTTCAATTCTTTTGTGTGCACTCGACACCAACTGGTCGAACCGCTGGACTATACAGTAAGTCCATGTTTAATTTTTGGAAGAACCAGTGTTCTGTTTTCCACAGCTGTTCTCACTTGACATGCTTATCGGCAGTGCCTAAGGGTTCTAATTTGTCCACATCCTTGCCAACAGTTTTTCTTTTATGTGTATATAAAATCACTGTATTAATGAGCATGAAGTAGCATGTCATTGTTTGGATTTGCATTTCTATAATGTTTAGCAATTTGGGCATTTTTTCATATATATTATTTGAAAAGATGTCTTAATTCTTTGCCCATTTTTAATCAGGTTATTGTTTGTTGTTGAATGTAATAGTACTAGTTTAAATTTTTAAAACACTTTTCTGAATATTGTTAAATCTAGATATAGTCACATAATAATTTATACATATATGCATGTATAATTTTGTTTGTACTTTCATTCGTGTCATTTTATAAAAATTAAACTGTTTTTAGTAGTTTTTAAACCTTAAAATTTTGATGTATACAATATAAACCTATTATTCAGATCAGTACTGAAGTATCCATAACCACCACCCAGGTTGAAAAGAAAATAATACCAGCTCTCAGAAACTCTCCGCATCCCTCTTTACTCACCCTGATTTTTTGATCACCTTTTTCTTATTGTTCTTCATTAGTTTTACCACCAAAGTATGAATACCTAAGTACTATGCTTTGTTTTCATTTTTTTAAAAAACTTCATGTAAACATACTCTCATGGAATGTATTTCTCTCATTCTTTTTTTTTAATCTGGATTCTTTCACTTTGTTACACCTGTGAGAGCCATCTAGAGGACTGCACGGACATCGGGGGTGTCTTCAGTTTCACCCATGGCGCATGATGCTACCCGAACCTTCCTGCACCTGCCTCTTGGTCCATGTGTGCACCAAGGAGCAGAATGGCTTCATTACAGGACTTTCATTTCTTCTGCTATGAGTGACTTTTCCAGTGTATTTCCAAGATTTCTCCCCATTGATCCACATCCTTAACACTTGATACCATCAGCTACCTATCATTTTATAACTTGTGGCTCTTGTATCAAAGTATTATCATTTTTAGCAGGTGGCTTCAATACTTTTCTTGTTGCTGAGACAAAATGTCCAACAGTCCATAGTTTCAGTCCATAGTTGGCTCGGTTCCAAACCAGGGTGGCATGCAGAGGGGCAACACAGAAAAGCAGTCCATGGCAAAGCAGAGCAGGCAAAAGGCAGATGGAAACAACCTACCCACATTAGCACTCACACCCAGGGTGGGGCACCTTAATCCTGTCCAGAATGATGCCAGACCAACTCATGGAATGTAGTCATCACACACCCTTGGTTCCAGCATCACACACTCCAGATCCAGCCACTTCTCAAAAGCCCCACCTATGCGGGGACATAAGGCTTTGGGGGATATCCAGACACAAACCATAACAGCAGGTATACAGGGAAAAGTAGCATTATAATTAATTTAACCACTCCTATTGGAGAACAATTTTATCATTTTTAAATTTTCACTGCTGTAATCAATGCTACCAAGTCTCTTATTTTTATATGCATGAAAAAATGTCTGTTTGTATACATGTAGATACACAGATGTATATGCATACATGGTATGCTCATATATATGTCACTGGGCCATTGTAGATTATTCCCTTAAGATACAAATGTAAAGATGAAGTTGATGAGCTCAAAACATAGATGCTTTGTAAGGCACTTGAAACAGATTGTCACATTTCAGGAGAAGAACTTAAATATTTAAATCTTCACCCAAAGCATGTATCCATTTTCTCACATATTCATTAAAACTGAGTATCATCATCACAGTGATGCTGTTTCCAGTATTCTATGCCAAGAATGGCTAATTTTTTAAATTTGTGATTTCCTGGATTATTAGTAAGGTTAGGTTAATTATTAGTCATTAGAATTATTTTTAGTGACGTACATTTTTCATGACCTCTCATCTGTTGTGTTTTTCTTTTGAATTTCCAAAATCTTTTTATACATCTGTACTATTAACCTTTTTTATGTTTCAAGGAGTGACATATTTTTCCAAGTTTGATATTTCCAAGTTTGATAGTTTAATGGAAGTAAGAGGAGTGATCTTTAATATTTTCTTTAATATCTACTCATATTACATTAAAAGAAAAACATTGCATATATTTACTATTTTAATTATTTTCCTCTTGTTGCTGAAACAAAATACCCAACTTCCAAAGTTAAAGAGAGAAAGGTGTATTTTGCTCACAGTGTGCAGTGGTTTTAGTCCATAATCAGCTGGCTGTAAAGCAGAGTGGCTTGGCAAAGGGGCATCTCAGAGAAGAAACAGTTCATGGAAGGAAGAAGACAGTAAAGGCAAGCAAGGGACCTTAGCAGATTTTTTTAACCCTTTTTATATTCTATCAGGTTACTGGGATTAGGGCAGTACCAAACCAATAAATGAGCTGATTTAGTAATCACAGACTCTTAATCCGTGTCACACACTTCTAGATTCAGCCACCTCTGAAAAAGCCCCACATATGACTGTAGAAGGGTTTGAGGGGCATACAGACACAAACCATAACATGTATCGTGTACTTGGTATGTAATTACCAAGTAACATACATTGTGGAAAGGCTACCTCTCGCTAATTAGCATATGCATTATCTCACACATTTTTGTGATGAAAACATGTTACATCAACTCTCAGCATTTTTCAACAATATATTAATTATAGTCATCACGCTGTATAATAGATCTTTTGAAATTAATGCTCCTATATAAGCTGAAATTTTGTATATTCTGATCAACATCTTTCTGATCTCTGCCCCCAACCACTCTGGTAACCACTGCCTTACCCTCTACTTAGATGAGATCAACTTTTTAGCTTCTACGTGCAGCTGAGACCGTACGGTACTTGTCTTGTTAAACCTGGTTTATTGCATTTAGTAGAATAATCTACCTGTTCATATTTGATGCACATGAAAGAATTTCCTTCTTTTTAAAGGCTAAATAGTATTCCACTGTGTGTATGCATGGCATTTTCTTTATCCATTTACCCACATCACACTATGGCTATTGGAAACACTGCCACAACAAACTGGAATGAGGGTGCCTCTCTGACACAACTATTTCACTGCATTTCGCCATGTGCCCAGTAGTGAGTTTGTCGGATCCTCTCTCTATTACTTGACAGTCTTATTTTTTTATATTTGGATTTTAACACTTGTCTTGGTTGCTTTTCTCTTATTGCTGAGACACAATACCTGACACTCTAAGTTTAAAAAGCAAAGGTTTATTTAACTCACAGTTTGTGGAGATTTAAGTCCATAATCAGCGGGCTCCAAAGCAGAGTAGCACATGGCATAAGGCAACAGTTCATGGCAGAAGACAGCAAAAGCAACAAGAGCAAAAGGGGAGGCGCATGGAGAGAAGACTCTTTCTGTCCCTTATATTGTATGTAAGCCACACCCTCTTGGGTATAGTACTTATATCCGTAATCCCAGCATTGCACCATGAGTCATTCACAAACTCTAGGAGCCCACCACGTGGCTGCACGAGGCTTTGGGGGGACATCCAACCTCAAACCGTAACAATACTCAAACTGTGAGGTAGGCCTACCTTTAAATTTTGCCAGGTGGTTAAGGGGCTGCTTCAGTGCAATGTCTGGATCAACTCGATCTTCCCCCTCTAACTTTGGGCAGCATATTTTGTTCCTTGTTGAGTTATACATAAACAAAATGTACCTCTGAGCTTTCTATTGAACTACATTGATGTGATTCTCTTCCCACCCTACTTTCATACTCTTGAAATGTATATTTATAATGTGCCTAAAATCTGAAAAGGAAAGTTCACATTTAATACTTTTGTTTGAAAATTTCAACAGTTTATTATTACTCCAACTGTGCCTTGGAATTATTTTTAAGTTTCCCAGTGATTAATTACAGAATAATTGGCCTCTTTTAAAGTATTCTTTTGTTATCCTAGGACATTTTTCTTGTCTTTTTAAAAATCGTTTTCCATGCACTTATATGTTGTTTTCTTCCTATGAATACTACTTGTTTTGAATTTTTCATGTAGGCATTTGTCTAGAATCTAGGCATTTGTATTTTTCATGTAGGCATTTGTCTACAAGTAATGGTCACTTATCCCTCTTTTCTACATGTATACAGCATTTTCTTGTCTAACCTTTGGTGAGTATGAATCACATCTTCTGCACATGCTTATATTGGGTATCCCTTGCCTTATTTCTGATTGCAAGGCGAATGCCTAGTGTTCCATAATCAGGAATGATGCTGGCTATTTGTTTGACATGAGCTTTTAGAAGATAGTAATTCTCCACTCTGAGTATATAAGCTCTAAGTGTTGTTTTCCGATTCTACCCTACGGAGAAGGAGGTAATAAAGCAGCAATTTTTATTTACCCAGCTAGCTCATTTTCCCCCACACTGTTTCCACAGTCTAGATTTTGTTTATTTCATCTTGAATTTCCTACATTTGTGGAAACTTAACTCATAGAATCTTGATCAGGGTCACACTGAAATTTCTTTCCTTCCTTTTGGCAAGTCTGTTTTCCTGGGACGCTCTGGCCTCTGACCAGCAGGCACACGGTGCTGCCTGCCTCCTCTCTGGGGATGCTTCCCACCTTTGATGATCTGCAGCTGGGTCCCTCGGCTCATTGCTATTATAGCCTAATGCTTTGTAATGCTGTCATGTCTCCTCCACTTCTAAAAAGAGAAACTTTCTCTCAACGATGTGGATACAGAGAGATAGGATTCATGCAGGAAAGGGGATGTTTGATTCATCCTCTGGTTTTTCAGTTTCCAAAATGCTTGTTACCCTAGGATTCTCTAAAGATGAGAGGACCTCTTTTCCTTTTAGGTACTCTTATGAACTCATTTGTGTAAACATATTTCTTTCAGCCCTTTGAGGTGGGTGTCTTTATTGACAGTCAGCAAGACCCATTCAGGGCCAGTGGGGAGCCTTCTGACATGGTCCAAACTGAGTCCAGTTGTCAGAATCCTTTTGCATTTCTCTTGCAGCTTTTATTTTCTGGTGTGCAAACAAACAATGGTCGATGTTTGATGGTCGGGGCTCCTTTGTTTCCGTGTTCCAGTTACTTTTCCAGAGGAGCCCTATTTCTTTTACAGAAAAATAGTACTTAGGGGCTAGAATCTTGGACTAGAGACACTCAGTAATGCTAGATTAACTTTCTGTTTTTATACTTTTTAATAACCAGAGCTTGGGAATATACACGTGCAATTATATGTGTATATAATTGAGATAAACTATATCATGATGGTGCCAATTTAAGGTTACTAAGACCGAGAATTTAACCTTGCCAATCTTACAGATATTGTCATTGTTACAAATCAATATCCTGTTTTTTCAGTGAAATAATATAACTATTTGTTGCTTTATCACACATAACCATTTGAGAATAATGCTACCACCAAAGATGCGATTACAGAAAACAGTCACAGGCCTTTTTTTCTCCTAAGGGCATGACCTCTTTAAGAGTTATAGTAAAATTGGAGTGGTTTCTCTCCATGCATTTCAGGACCGGCTTGAAGCACAGTTTAGTTTGATTTGGTTTTCAAAATTTAGCACTTCAAATTTGCTCTTTAATTTTATAATTAAAGTACTATATCATCCTAGATCAAATCTTCAAAACATAGTACATGCAAAGAATTCTAGCTTCTGTTCCTAGTACTTCCGTCCTGTTCCTTCCTTCTGGTATAGTAATTCTAAGGCTTATTCATCTTCTGGGACTTAGAAAGTTCTGTGCTTTTCTCAATGGCTATATTTGTATTTGTCCTATCATACTAACCTTTGGCTTCTCTTTTTCAGCAAATGATTTTGACTATTGTTTCTTGGTTTCATATTTTAAGTAACAGTGGAATTAGTTTATACACATCTTGTTCCTCTCACCCTTAAAACCTAGCATTAATTTGACATAGTGAACATCTGTAGATATTGTCACCTCCACATGGCCTTTCATGCCTGCCATCCTGGGCGACCGAAGGTTTTCTAATGTGTTCCACTCATTCCCCTGCCATCAGCAGGATTACTCATCTCTGAGTTTCTCTAATTCACTTAAAAATGAGTAATGGAGTAGAATTGTGGTCCAATCCCTGCAAAGCTTTGGAGCAGCTCCAAACTCTGCTCAAGTTGTTCAATCATCTTTTATTTTCTTTAATTCTATCAGTTTTGGATTATAATGCCTATTTCATAGGTTTGTGGCAAGGACTACATGAGATAATATATGTAAAGCAGCTAACATACATGGTACATACCCATTGCTCAGTAAATGAAATTATATTTAACAATATGAAGTATTAATTAGTAATTTTCATAAATTTATTCATTTGAGAAATATTTACTGAATAAATTCATTTCAAGAATTAGTCATAGTGAATATTTATTGAATGGTTGATATTTCCTAGGCACTAATTTATACTTTTAGTATTCATTTTTTCAACAGGTTCACTTATTCCACCATTCAAGGGCAAGACTTTGGGGATATAGTAGTGGAAAAGATAGACATAGTTTCTATCTTACTGGAACTTTGTCTTCTATCTTACCAGAAGTCAGAAATCATGCAATTTCTGAATAAGTTATTTTTATACCAATAAATCCCCTTTTAGAATCTCTAGTTTACTAGCAACCAACTTGCCTGGAAATAATTTTTTTCATTTGAGTGTATTACTGGACATTCATTTCCTATTCAACTCAAATCTCTACACAAATGCTAACTGTGGGCTAAGTCATTCAGAATGTGTCTGCACTTCCCTTAGAAATCACAATTTTCTGTTCTACCAATTTATAGCATATAGCACCAAAGAGATCATTAGCTGGAGGATAATGTTCATAGATATGAAAAAGTTCCCTGCATCCATAGAATATTTCCAGTTTTTCAGCCCCAATAAATTTAACGGACACTTTCTCACAATGCCTTTATAACCTTTTCTTTTTTTAGCTTTTGACATTGTAGTTGTTCCATGGTATACATTTTATTCAATAAAAATCTGTGCAAAACATTTCAATATAAGTAACTTTCAAATATTTCAACTGGTCAACAGACCATCAGACTAATATGCTATGAAATTACAGAAAAAAACTTTTTAAAAAGCCTGTAAGTTCTAAAGCATTCAGCCTGAAACCCCAGGGGATGCACTCACAGCCAGCCGTATGCTCAGGTAGGAATAGAGACAGGTGAGGAGCACAGACGCACCCTGCAAGGAGTGAGGCTTTCCAAATGCTTGTGCAAGAGTGCTAGGAACTGAGGCATGTTTTTCAGTCCATCATGTGGTATTTTCTAGGTAGCTAGCGAAGAGGGGCTAATGTCAAACACCTACAAGGTGCATAAAAACAGAACAAGTAAACTAAATAGCCTGGATTTTAGTCCATGGAGCACAGGCTGCATGTATGGAGCGGACTGGGCTTCTGATTCTGAAGGGGCAGTCCCTACACACCTGTGCGACTCTGTCTCTGCTAACTAACCGTCGATGGATGGATGCGACGTCAGATATGAATCTACTAGTCTCAGATTTGATAATCTTCCAACTGAAGCCAAAAACTCAGATTTGTATGACAAAATTGATACATTTTTTAAATATTTCCAGTGAATCTTTTAATCTTTTAAAAAACATTGTACATACTAAAATATTTCTATACAGGGTTTATACTTTTGGCTGCAAGTTTGCAATCTATGGCATGAAATATGCTGTTTTGCCTGGGGTTAAGGTTGATCTTATGTATTTCAAAAGATTTAAAAGCTATTTTGCTTTCTTTTCCTGAGATAGAAATCTGTAGGAATAGTTATGTATCTTTAAACTTTTACAGCCAATCAGCAATAACTGGAAGTGTGGCATTTCCATGAAATTAGGCTATTTAGGTTTGCCAGAAAACTCATTAAAATATTTTGTAATAGTGGACTTAGTGAACTAGAAACAGCTGTGTTTGAAGAAATGTTTGTTAGCATCCATTTTTAAATTCTGTTTCTTTAAATTTTCTTGAGTATCAAAATTGATATTAAGTAGAAAAAGTTAAGATTCTCTTTAGTGGTATAGAGTTATTTTTCTGCCTTTTCAGAAATAAAACTAAAGAGCTATGTCTCTAAATATAAAAAGCTAATGTCTTGGAAAAGTTAAGTTCCAAATACCCCACCCTTTTCTGAGAAAATTCCAGGATAATCTGTTTTGTAATTGTCAGGGATAATAGCTATATTCTGTTTCTGTTTCTGACGTTTTTAGAGCTATTTATAAGGTAACTAGCTTTTCCATATTAGTAAATAAATTAAAAGGTTCTGAGTATTTAACTTTAGGCTTGAATGTAATGCTGTATAATACCTACTGAGTTGTTAAAAACTGTTAACTTGCCCTCTAAGAAGAGTTTATTAGGATTAAAACATTCAGGTATGTTTTTCTCCTTTACTCAGGAATTTTAATCTTTTTTATACTTTAGTTTGGCTTATCCACCCACTAAAGGTATTTATATTGAGTAACTGTGGGATTAATTTAGTATCCTTGGAAAGGTACATCGTGTTGATTTGAGGATTTTCCCTAGATAGCAAGCAGTCACGAGAACACATTTGATAACTTTCCTATTTAAAACCTCTAAATATTTCACTTCCAACTGAGTAGGGAGCATTATATTCCACACACCAGACATGATCAACACACATACTGAATGTTTAAACTATAAAAATGTATTAGGGACAAACTGCCGTGCATCCCCCTGAAAATACTCTCTCTCCCTCCAAACACACTTATCCCACCATTCTCGCCACTTTGGGAAGCAGTTGTGAAGTCCTCTTTCACCAGTGTCTTTGTGTGGTTGGATGAAAACTACGATGAAGCTGCAGCCAATCCCCATCCAATAGAAAGGCAGGTTCACAAAAATGTCACAGCCTGGCCCCGTCCACCTTATTCACCAGATCTGGCACCGCGCAAAGTCAGGATCGCCACGAAAGGCAAACGTTTTCAGTGGAGTCCAGACACTGAGGCAGCCGGGAGAGCTCAGATAAAGACATTCACAAGGGGACTTGCAGAACTGCCTCAGAGTGGTAAGGATGACGGGATAAGTGTGTTGGAAGTGAGAGGGAGTATTCTGAGGGAGATTAACAGCAATGTGCCTTTTCCTGTAATAATTCCTTTAAAAATGAAACTATTTTTTTGTAAGTCTCTCATAGTCCGTATTGAACTGTTGTCCTTTCCCTTAAACACACACACACACACACACACACACACACACACCCCTTTCAGACTGCTGGTGATGCTACTATGACTGACTCTTAAGATAAATTCTCCCAGCGATGCCCCATAGTCACCTGTGTCTATGAGAAGAGAAGGACACACAGATTTCCTTCAGTGACAAGTGAACCCTCCTTGTGCTGCCCGTCCTGCCGTGTACCAGTGGCCTTCAGCTGTGTGTGGGGTACCCTCCACGTGCCATGAGCTGTGCGGGATTCTCAGGACACTAGAATGGTCCTTGCCTTCTGAAAGTTTCCCCCTAGCGGGCAGACACGTAAGTGTGACCCCACACAGCAGAGTAAGTGCCCTCTTGAAGGAATTTGCGAGGTTTCATTAAACATTTCCGAGTGCCTTAATGTCAGGCAGTGGTGTAGAAGGTCAAGTTGCATCAAGGGAACTAAAGAGGCAAAGCTGTTCCATCCCAAGCATCCGTTTACAGACCCTGAAACAGGTTTACAGCAGGGCTCTGGGATCAAGTCTCTATTTATAAGGTCCATAATAATTTTGGTGATCAACACTGAATAACTTCTTTACACTAGCAATAAAATTTCCATACACAAGATTGAGGGTAAATTTTCACTAATAGTTTCAAAGGCAAGAAAATGCTTTGGGAATACATTTAACAAAAAGTAAATTTTGTCCAACGTGGTGCCAGAATTTAAAACCCTCTCAGCCAGTGCATTAGCAAGAGTGGCCTGCAGCGTCTCCATCTTCTGCTCCCAAGATATAGTTTATGGTACAATGGGGAAGTGAAGTTGCAACTCTGGGTTCTTGTTCTTTTTTTAAAGAACACCTCTCTCATCAGCAGTGAAGGCACCCTCGTCCCTGCCTGCTAGGGGGGCAAGTGGGCAGAAGTCGCCACGCCTCCCCACTAAGCACAGTGTGACGGATGCGCACAGGGAGACCCTCGTACCGAAGCACCCTCAGACGTGTGAAGGTCGGCTCCAGATGGTCTTCAGTGTGAGGCACCCCGATGTCCCCTACCTGAGCCTCAGAGCCTAGAACTGGGGTACGTGACCACAAGCAGCTGGGGAGGGGTGCTCTCAGCACCCAGGGGGACTCTGGAAGCTGAGGGGTAACCCCAGCCTGCTGCTCTACGTATTTACAATGACAGCTCCTAAGGCACAGGGTCAGGACAGTGGCTTTCATCTGTGAACCACAAAGAGAAGCACACACATGGCCGCCTCTGCACACCCCTTCCTGTGTGAGAGGCTCTGGTCTCCAAAGCCCTGGCTCGGCTCAGCCCTCGAGGGTGCTGGGGGCGGGACTCCTAAGCATGGAGGACCACACCCCGATGGGCCAGCAAAGCACAAACAGGACTCTTCCCAGCCCCCATGGTCTCTCCTGGCTCCTGTGTGTGACTTCAGTTATCCCGCTGGTTGACCTGGGTGTTTTCAGACCCCAGTTGTGTTCCTGCCCATATGTGACTGCCTGGCATGGCTTTGGTCCTGTCAGGCTTTTTGCTCTTAATCATGGCTTCACCCTTTGAAGTTCTTCAAGGGGCGCTGTGTTTCAGTCTGGCTCATTTCCTGCCTCTCTGGCTCACAGCCACTGAACCCGCTGCTACAGCTCCTAGGGTCTTTGGAGGCAGAGATCCTTTAAACAAGGTTTAAATGACTGTTAAAGTCCCGAACAAGTGCAGTTCCACCAGGACACACGTAAGTGTTTTAAAGAATGCAGCACGGATGCAGCAAGGCAGGCTTTTAATTTATTCGGCTGTGCATTGATCTTCAAGTTCCCGTGCCTTACTCTGAAGTCATGCATACAGCAGGGCACCTGCATCTTCCACCCGGTGTCCTTTGCGTTTGACACCTTACCTCTTGGGAGGTCCTGTTTGCCTCTTTGTCTCTCCCTTGCATTCCTGCGGTGGGCCACCAAAGGAGGTCGGACAGCTGCGAGAAAGCGGGACCAGATCCTGCTGCTCCTCTGCGAACCCGGCCAGGCACACAGACGGGAGAGAGAAGAGGCCGTGGAAAGGCGAGTGGCCCCGCGCAGCACATACTTTGGGCTTTGGCGCTTGTGCTCAGGCTGGAATAGCTCACTCTACCCTTCCTCTTACCTTCGCCATCTGTGACAGATAAAGTGAAATGGAGCTGAGCAGATGAACGTGAAGCTTTCCAAGTGTGTCACTGGTTCCCAGATAAGCTTACATCAACCACAGTTTAATGAAAATTATTAAGAACGTACAAGATGCCAGGGTATGTCCAAGGGCTCAGAGGTGAGCACAGTGAGGTCCCCATCGTCAAGGAGTTCACAGCCCTGGACGCGGGCTTAGGGCGCGCTGGCACAACGTGTCCAGAAACAGATGCGGCAAAACACAGAACCATGGCAAGAAGGAAGTAACTGATTCCATGTGGAGGTGTCACCCACAGGTGGAGACCACAGAGATACTCTAAAGGAGGAATAAGAGTGCTCCGATTAGACAAGAGACAAAACATTGCAGAGGAGGGAGCATAACATGCAAAGACATGGAAAATTGGGAACGGTCTCAATTTTCCATCGCTGCCGTAACCAATCCTTGCACATTTACTGCCTGACACACAAATTTGTCATCTTACAATTCTGTTGATCAGAAGTACAGTGTGTGACTCGGTTAGCTAAAGTCAGGGTGGAGCCAGGGCTGAATTCTTGCCTGGAGGCTCTTGGGGACTTTCTGGTTCCTGGACTTTTTTGGTCCCCAGAGGCCACCCACACTCCTTGGCCCCTGACAACTTCTTCCATGCTGGAAGCCAGGAAAGGTGGGTCAAGGCCTTCCTGCATCTCAGACCGCCCCCCTGCTTGCTTCCCATCTCTCCAGTCCAGCCAGTGAGGAAACTCAGGGTCCAGGGGTTCGGATCCTCAGGGGCAGGGGCAAGTAGCATTGTTCTACCTACAACAGGAGTGCAGTTGGTGTTACTGGTCATGGGAGACAAGAGAGGGAGGAGCTAGGTTTGGAGAGGTTAGCAGCTGCTAGATAATGAAGACTCTTATACACCGTGTTAAAGAAACAGATAATCCTGTGGGCTGGGGGCGTCCTCTGTGGGCTTTAAAAAATATGAGAATTGTTTGAATAGAGTGCTCTGCTGGCAGCATCTAAGACAGACTCAAGAAGGACAAGAACTAAAGTCAGAGAGGTTGGCCACTACTAAAATCTCAGCCAGTGACAAAGATTCATACAGAGCCCCCTGTAGGTTGTTCATTCTTTGAACCTCTCTGCCAGTAATCAATAGAACCTATCAGTGAAATGCTCAGTGTACAAAATCCCCCCTTAAAAAAAGGGTCCCAATGCCAGGATATTGATATTATATTGTTTAAATAAACAATTTATTTAAACAATAAATTGGGCCTACAAAGTGTATATTGTTCTCTACCTAGAAGCCCATGTCTTGCATGGATCCTGCCCAAATAAAGCGCTAGCTTATTCTTTGACATTTATCCTGCAGAACCCTCTGTTTGAGGGTTATCATCTTGCAGGTGGTAGTTCAGACTAGGGGAATAAGTGAGAGACCCTAGAATAATTAAATAAGATAGAAAAGATGAGGGTCAAATCCTGAGAACACCACCTGTTAAAAGGAGGGCCAAGGAAGAAAACAAGAAGGGGAGATTGTGACACTGTATGCAACAGAAGCCAGGTAAAGAACCGCCTTACACCAATTGTATTGAATATTCTACAATTGTCAAGCAGGATAAGACCAGAGAAATGTCAATTGAATTTAATAACAAAGAGGTTACTGGGCCTCCATTGCCAACCAAGATGGAGTAACAGTACTGGATTTGCCTGCTACCTTAAACAACTGAAAATGAATAAAATGATAGGAAATACTTGTTTTTCAGACTTTAGACAACAGATGCAGGACTGTGATCCCCGAGTATTGGAAAATGAGTGAGGGCAGGCTCAATGGCCTCCATCAAACAGCCTAAGAGTATTTCCAGGTGGTGGCGGCAGAGGGAAGAAGCCCCAGACAGAGGCGGTGGCCTTGCTGATGGTCTGAGGAGGCAGAGTTTGCAGTTCCTGGAGGCCAAGATGCATAGGAAAGGAGGGGAGAACGCTGCACAGAGACAGCCCTGAAGTCTGCAGAGGGTGTTCCTAGAGTCCTACGTATTGATCAAGGCACGTTTGTGGGGATACTGATGAGGCTGGGGGAGAAGAACTAGAAAGGGATCCTAGAAAGACCTCCTAGTCCCTGGGGCGCTGAGTAAAAGGTACCGATCCAGGAATAGGTCCCAAGTGTCCCAGACAAAAGACGGTACTAGAGCTCCCAGACAGGTCAAAAACAAACCTTGAAAGGATCAAACTGTTTTCAAGAAACAGAGAAAATCTTCCCAACAGCCACCCATGTTTAAAGAAACATAAAAAGAATTCATGCCTTAAGTGTAAAGTTCCCAGTGTGAGGCAAACACCAAAATTACTGGGCCTGAAAGACATAGGGAAATATGGCCCCTCATGGGGAGAAAACCCTAATCCTATAACAGACCCAGAAATAGAAGTGGTAGGCAAGAACAGTAGAAATTATAAATATTATAAATGTTTTGTATCTTGGGGGAAATGTGGGAAAAAGTATGAGCAAAGTAAGAAAAGTGGAAATTATAAAAAGACCAAAGTCAGGTTTCTGAGGCTGAAACTACAACACGTGAGGTGAGATACTCACTGGATGGAACTGACAACAGATTAGACATTAAAGAAGAGAGATGCGTGCACTTCAAGATTTGATACTAGAAACTCTGCAAATCAAATTACTGAAAAATAGGGATAAAAATGAAAATTTCAGAGTCAGCCAGAAAGCAAGGTGGTCCTTGGTCAGTTCCCTAATTACCGACTGTGCAGCCACTAGGGTTGGGAACAAGAGGCAGGACTGGTGGCCCAGCCCCTAGGAGAGGCAGGAGAGTGTGCATGCAATGGCACAGGTGCACGGGGGTGGCCGTCACCAAGAGGAAAGACTACTTACTCGAGATTTGGGGAAGGAAGTCAGTGGGGTGCAGTTCTGTAGATGCCTGGATCTGTTGATACAGGGGGTGAACTTAGGGGGCCAATTTTTTTTTCTGGTAAATGATTTAGACGCGTGAGAAATCTGAAGGGGAAATTCACACTGAGGGGCAGTGAGGCGGCGTTGAGAGTTTGGCTGCACATGGAGACCTTTTCAAAGGGCTACGCTGCTAATGTAGTGGTGAGAGGGAGGGGAGGAGAGAAGAGAACGGGATGAGGGTAAGAAATCATGCTTTCATGCTTGTGTTCCTCCCGAAGCATGCCAATCAGGTCCTGAATGAGGCCGAGGCAGCGGGTGACGTCAAAGAGGCAGGAAGAACAAGGTAGGCTACTGACCACGGCCAGCTTGGACACGCCCGGTCCCCTCACACCCACTCAGGCATCTAATCCTTTCCCCGTGCTTGCCCCTTCCAGATAAGTTCACTGGGTAAAAGTTCTTACTGAGCTGTTCCTCTCTGTGGAATGTGCTAGGATGTCAATGTTTGAGATTTTTTCCATATTATTGCATGTCACCCATGAATCATGAACCCTTGTTAAACTTTTAGTTCTAGTGTAAATGTTTCCTTGTGGTCATAATCACCAAAAAGGCAATTCAGTAACACAAGTCTCTATTATGAAATCGTATTTACGAACTTACGACTTCCCATCTGACCTTTCGGTGTGTGGACCCATTGACCATCTAAGACGGGCCCTCATGCTGTGTGTCTGAGGTTCTGCATTTTTAAAACATGACAGGCTCGGTTTCTGCACCCGCTTGCATGGCACAGTGTGAAAGGCAAGGCCGTTTTCACGCCCGATACTGTGATGAGGGAACCATTGTCCTCTCCTAGAGCTGAGTCTGGAGTTTCTAACCAGACTGAACTGCTTATTAACCTCTCAATCATAACCTAAAAAATTTTTAACCAGGAAAAGGCCAGATATGATTGTGCATGCCTGTAATCCCAGCACTCAGACAGCTGAGGCAGGAGGATTCCTGTGAGTCCTAGGCCTGCCTGGGGCCCAAAGTGAGTTTGAGGCCTCCTGAACTGCATAGTAAAACCCTGTCTCAAAAAGTTTAAAAAAAAATGTTTTTAACCAAGAAAATCTACTTTTCAAAGTTTGGTCTTTTTCTCTTTAAAGAGATTTGCTTTTTGTAGAGGAGACCAAAACAATGAAAAGTTTATCAACCCTCTTTCTGAACATCTATGAAGTAACCTCTGATTTACACGGGAACTACAAAGACAGACCAGGCATTGCACCTGCTGAGCTCTCTACCGGTGCCCAAGACACCAGCGGCCAGAGGAGTGATCAAGACTACAAACAGGAAAGGAACCGCACCTGCCTTTCTGCTCTTTCTCCACCACAGCACGGCTGATGCAGGCATCGCTAGACTGCGAACCCTTGTGATTAGGGCGGGCCTCAGCCTGGAGAAAACACAGTGGGGTTGACACCAGGGCAGAGCTACAGTGTGGCCCTGCGCGGACTCTGGTCCAGCACCCTGGAGCTCTGGGTTCTACTCTGATTCCCTCTCCTTCCCAGCAACCACTTTCTATCACCTCTAATACGCTCATCTTACTAGAAGCAGTGCCTATGCACTGCAAAAGCTGTCATAAAATACAGACAGGCAAAAATAAAAGCATAGAAGCAATGCCTACCATCCAGAGAAGGGTATTGTGACCTCTTTGTGCTGAGCTTTCTGGGTCTCTATGTAGTCATATACCCCATGTGAAGTAAGATTGGCTTGGGGTACAGTACTTGCTCTCTGCTTCACTTCGTGTCTTCCAAGCACCAGGCCTGAAACCACACGTTTCTCTAACACTTGCTGTTTCCTGTCAGTGGGAGATGACGTGGGATTAGGGGATACTCATTGCTCCTGATGTGGCTTTGCTCCTAGACCATTTTAATGGACAAAGCTAGGATTTTTTGTTAGTCATGAATGCTAGTAGTATTGACAATTTGATTTTTAACTTTAGACTGTTTTTGATAATTTATCTGACTTTATAACTGTATGCCTCTTACACTGAAAATCTTGATTTCTAATACAATTACCATTTTAGAAGTTGTTTTATTGAGTTGTAACATATATGCCATGAAAACTCACTCTTGGCAGTGTTTCAATGTGTTCTTTGGTACATAAACAGATTTGTGCAATCATCATGTTCCAATTTCAGAATATTTTCATTACACCAAAAAGAATCTCATGCCCACTACTTGTAGTTGCCCATCAATTTCCTCTCCCTGGCCACAGTGTTTGTAGACACTGCTAAATCTGCTATAGACCTGTCTATTCTGGGTGTCTCACATGAATGGAATAGCACAGTGTGTGGCTTTTGTGTGTGGCTTCTTTCATTAGCATAATGACTTCAAGGTTTCTCTGTATTGTAGTAGGGATCAAGACTACTTTATACAAGAATAGGATTCTATTGTACAGATACACAACTTTTTGTCCACCCATCAATTGATGTGGACATACTGCTTGTTTCTCTTTTTGACTATTATGAACGGCTCTGCTATAAAATTCATGTGTTCAAGTATCTATGTGTGCATTTTCACCTTGCTTGAGCATACTTCTTCTTTTTATATATGGATTTATATTATTAAATGGTTTCATATCCTTTCAGCCTGAAGAACTTGCCTTATTTCTTATAAGGTTGCTCTGCCAGCAATGATTCTTTCCATTTTGATTTATCTTGTAATTCCTTTACTTCCCCTTTACTTTTGAAAGGTACTTTTGAGATACAGATTCTTCTGACAGCTTTGCTTTGCTGTTTTTCTTTCATCCGAATATCTCTCCACACTGCCTTCCAGCATCCATTGGTTTGGATGAAAAGTCACCTGTTGCTCTTGGCTTTTTGGCTTATTTACTGGATTGCCTCTTTCATTTCATTTTTGCTTTCAAGATTGTCTTTTTGGCTTTCAACTGTCCTACTATAATGTGTCTTTATAAGAGTATTGCTCTGTCTTCAAATTATCATTCACACTTAATTCTAATGTTGAGCTCCTCCAGTGAAATTTTCAAATATTGTGATTTTTCTACTTAGAAATTTCAATTTAGCTTCTTTTTTATGAGTACATGTTTGTAGTACATAATGTTTGTATTACTTGGGAGAGATGACACAGGTACATAATACTTCTTAATTCCTTTTTTCATCCCCTTTCCCTCATCTCCCTCTATCTCTTGGTCCCCTTCCTATGTAAGAAAGGTCTATCTTCCTGCTTTCTATTGTCTATCCTTTGTTCTTTATTTATATTGTGTATTTCTCATATCATAGAAACCATGCAATATTTAAGCCTGTGCATCTGATTTATTTCACGTAACAAGGTCCATCCATCTCCCTACAAATGACTTGATTATTTTTCTTTTTTTAATACATTTCTTTATTTTATTTTAAAAGGGAGTAAAATTAAACACAACAAAACAGAACAGAATGGGACATAAGAAAGCATAAATTTCAAAGCTAGACAACCAGAGATCTTCACTATCTATCATATTGTCTCTTGTTTTCTTCCAAATGGTTGTCCTTATCCTTACATATGGGGAGCTCATACTAAATAACATAGCCAATCTTTTCACAAGATGTGTAGTTCACCAGCTCCCACTTGCTAGGCAGGGGGGAGCGAGAGGGGGACACGGACGGGATGGGGGACAGGACGACATGAGATGTCTGATTCTCAGCCCAAACGCAGGCAGGATCACAGTCACCCCCCAGAGACGGGAAGAGTTCCTTGTTCTCCCAGCACCCCGAGTCAACTGCACAGTGCAGGTCCCGATGCACCAGGGTCTCTCTCCTTTGGGCCGCTGAAAGTCTGCTACACTCTCAGCCGCCCCCTAGAGAGAGGAGGAGTTCCTTATTCTCCTGGCACCCCGGTCAACCACACCATGCAGGTCCCGATGCGCCAGGGTCTCTCTCCTTCAGGCTGCCGAAAGTCTGC
>PVJX010019842.1:0-34227 GCA_004027295.1 Dolichotis patagonum
TTCTAATTCTTTAAGTTTCATTTTCAAATAACTAAGCAATCCTTTAGAAAATGAACTGAAATAAAAGGAACAATTTGAAGCAAAATGCTTGATTTTATTTTTACTTCATTTTTCATAAAACTTCTGCAATAATCAAAATTGTATAGTCTAAAAGTGCTTATAAAATGGTAAAAATTAGGAAAAAGGTGGTGTCTTTTTATTCATTACACTAAATGAACCTTTTATTTTCCTTCAAGCCAATATACCTGAAATAAATCACAAATTTATTTGTGATTTTAATTCTAAGTCTTTCTGAAATATCTGTTTTAAAACTTCTCCAAAATTTATATAAAAGTCTTCTCTTCCTATCTTCCTATTTTTGTACTTTATTGGGCCATGTATATTATCAAGCTTATCTCATAATTGGGTTCCTTACTTCATTACTTTAACCCATCCCTGAATATATAGACTCAATTTACCATTTGACTAGACTCCATTTTGTAAAAATTTCACCAAGATCTTCCTAATCTTTTTGTTCCCTTATCTTGCCTCTATAAAATTTCAATTTTTTCTTTCTTAACCACGTTCTTTATTTTTAATTGAAAACTGAAGGGAAGATCAGATACTATGATGTAATCTCATACATTTTTTCAATAATTTAAAGAAAAATGTAAGTCACTGCTTTTCATTAACTCCATAAGAAAGATTTCCTAGAATCTCGTTACTTTGCCACCCACTTGTTTTTCCTTTAGCAATTAAATATTGAAACACTCTGGTAACTTCTTCTGAATGTATTATGGTTTAATAGAGATACTTAGACTTTTTTGGGGGAGGGGTACCGGGGATTGAACTCACAACCTCGTGCTTGCCATGCAGGCCCTTACACTGCTGAGCTAAATCCTCAGCCCAGATACTTATACATTTATCCTCATTTGAAGACTCTTAGGTAATTTGAAACCAATAAGGTCATAACTTGTCCTTTAAATCAAACTGCTTCTTTTGGATACATATGTTCAATTCATACCAAGGGAATTTAGATTTTATTGCTGCCTTAATGGAATTTGGTATCACCCTCTAATAATTTAGGAATTCCATAATTTAAGGAATGCTTCAGCCTTTAGTCTGACATTTCAAACTTAGGGATAATCAGAGGTGTTTCTGGTAGAAATTTCCTATGTACGTAACGTAAAGTTCAGAATTAACACAGAGCAGAAAAAAATCCCTGAAAGACAAAAACAAGGCAGGAACTTAATGTGAACCAGTCCTTTCCTCTGAAGAAGACTACCTTGTCAATTTTACAAAGTCTTTCTTCAACTAAGGATTCAGTCAAGTCTTAATTTGAAAGGAAAAAGTGTGATGTTTTAGTCCTACCACAGAGAACAAGGAGACACATACACTGAGGAACTCAAAGGCCACATGAGAAGCAGCTCCTAGAACACTAGAAAAAGGTCGCCATGTGGCTGCAGGGTCAGGATGTCAGCTAGGGTGTGGGCACCACTGTCAGGAGTACAAGTTAAAGTCTATGTTTTGAGTCTAAAAGGGAATGACCCTCTCTCCTAGGACTAACTCGCTAGAGAGGGCATGTCTTGGATTCAATTGCAGCTGTGTATAATAGGAAGGATTATAGTGCCAAACACACACTTTAAAAGCTTAAGGCTTTTGGGTAAGCTCAAATATCTAGGACAGATACAAAACAGGACCGTAAACTATCCTAGCCTTGTTATCAGAGACATGTGTGCTCCCGTCTCTTGAATTTAACTGGACTTGATTATTGATTCACCCCAATTACATATAACATTAAAAAGTTAAGTTTTCTCATTGTAAAGAAGTTCCCAGCCCTCTATAAAAACCTAAAAATACCTTTGAAATGCTACTTATGTTTTTAAATGATACTTATTTTAGAAGTGATCACTTTACATACTACACATACATCACATCAAGATGCACAGACCATGGAATTGCCCAGAACTGAGTTCATTCTTACTTCAGCTTAATTAGCTGTTTGACCTTCAGCAACTAACAAAATACCTCTAAACCCTGATTCCCTTATGCATAAAATGTCAATGATAAAAATGTTACCTATGTTGTAGAATTACCATAAGGACTCAAGGAGGTAAAAATGCAAGGGATTATTAAAGGAGCTGATAATTATGAAACATTAATTATAAGGAAATAACTGTGGCATCAGAATAATCAAGAAGGCAAACACATTTGAAAGATGGAAAAGAAAGCATAATGAAGTTTTATCCAGGGTCAATGAAGGCTGGCCGGATTATTCATTTGTGTAGGGCCAGTAAACAATTGGCCCACTGACTAATGCTGGTCATGAGTATGGCACAGATCTACTGAACTTAGATAACAATCAGAGAATTACCATCTAATCAAGGGTGGGCTTCTTTATGTTATCAAATAGATGCTTGACCAGTTTCTGTAAAGGTACATATTTAAGATGGCTTCTCTGCCCTTTCTGTTGTGAATTTTCCTAGGGAGAGTTTTTTGAGTTGTTAATTTCATGCCCCTTTATTGACCTTTGACACAACACCAACTGTCCTAGAAATCCTTAGGTTATAATCCCACACCTTCTACCATCCATCTTTTAAAAGCCCACCAAGAAATTCTATGGGTTTGTATGCAGCTGTGAGTATCTGTTTCTGGGATGGAAGTTTGAAACTGCTCAAGTCTATAAAGCGCTGGCTGGCTGACATAATAGATTGACCATTTCTAGCACACTGCCATTTTAGTCCTGAAAAGGAACGATCAAAAGCAACTCCATCATTTTTGACAATATCTCAAACTACTTGTTTTTACAAAGTTCAAGAGTAGTTGGTCCAACACAGTTCACAAAATTATCTTTTATAATATATTTGCAGTGACATATATATTTTAACATATGGTACATAGTTATCAAATACATACACTGATTTCCTAATCCCCAAGCTTCCTTAAACCCTTAGAATCTAAAGGAAGCTACTTCACTTTGATTAATCAAATGCAAATTGATAAAATTTGCCAATGTCAACTGCTAACTTATAATGGATATTTTTCTGATGCTCAGAGATTTGGTGATGCCCATGCCACTCCACATGGAGTGGTCTGAATGACTATTACAATTTTTATTATCCCAAATATGTGAAGTATTACAGAGGAGGGCCCATTCTGTACTGCACTGTAACCAGCATTGCAAAACAGAACTTCAAAAGATTTTTTTCCTTGTAGAGATAAGTAATTTCTCCGCACTACCTCCAGCTGAGCACATAACCAACACCCCGTCCTCTCCTCAGCCTAGAGAAGTGACAGAACGTGCAGCACCAAGAGCCTGGATCCCACTTTCCTTTCCATAAGAAAGGGGTCAGCGAACTGACTGCATGACTAGACCCGGTAAAGCAAATCTGTAGATCTGTATTATCCCTCTGGGTTCCCCCTGCCCTCTGGTCCTTACTACTATTAAAACTTTTACCCACCTGTACAAGTGGAAAGGTAATTTGAGGCAAATAGGCCCTGCCATATCCTCAGAGCTAGCTTTGAATATAACCTCTTTTCCTTTTTTTCAAATTATATAGCCTCCTTTGATTTGTTTCGCACCAAATCACAAGGAAACAAACCTAAGCTCATAAAGCTAAACCTATAAACTTAAGTGGTCAGGAACAATTTGGCTGTAACTGATTATATATATAACATGGCAGATACAGAAATTATCCCCAAGATCAAAATTACAGTGATCTAAGCCTAATCAAAGGATTTCAGAAAGAAAAATTGTTATTTTATAGAAAAATTACAGTAATTTTGAAATAAACACATCATGGAAGTTGTTCAGTGAAATTCTTAAACCAAATAATTATAATAAAAGTACATTTAATACCCAACAGCATTATTCACATATTTTTGTCACCTTTTCCAAGGTTAATAAGAAAAAAGCATCAATGCTCTGTGTCTATTTTCCATTTTTGTGGCTTACACAAGTTCAGAAAGGAAGCAATCTTTTTCCCTCAGGCCATTCTGAGCTGAATAAAAAGAAACAAAGCAGGAAACATCTTTCTTATTAAGTGATGGTGTTCCCTGTACTGGTTTCCAATAAAGAAGTAAAAAGGAGAAATAAAAGCCTAGACCAATTCACATAACATTGGTATTGAATTTAAATGTCATCATAGCCAAACAATTTAAAACCATATATCTAAAATGATATTCTAAACTTGCTATAGTTTAAAAACACTAAAAATTACTACAGTAATAAATGATTATTTTTCTAACTTCTAGGAGAAATAATACCTCCCCAAAATGCATTATATAGACAATTCAATAAGTAAAAATGAAACATAAAAATTCACGTATTCTATACTTTAAGAAATCACTTCACCTTGTAACTAGAAAATGGAATAGCCTACCACTGTAAAAGCCATTTTTCCATGCATGCAGAGTGTTGTATTTTATGACGTTTGCCTCATCTAGAGATAATAGCAACTTCAGCTCCTTAGCCCTTACAGAAAACAAGAGCCTAGAACTGAGTTAACAGCACCCAGAAAATTATACGACATTCCCAAATTAGAAACTCTGTAATAAATTTGTATTATGTTATAGGTCAAGTTTCGATCCTTATTGTAAAATAAAGAAATAAATAGCATTAGGGCTTCTAATAAGTCTTTATTCTTTACTGCTGTCTCCTTGCCCAAAATGTATCAATGAAAGCCAACAATTCATACATCTCTTTTGTCTCTCAAACAGTAAGTTACAGTGAAAATGATCTTTAAAGAAGTGTTTTCTAGTTCTCGTCCTGCCACTCTCTTGGCACCCAGTTAGACACATAACTTTATTTTTCAGTTCAAATCACACCAATGAGTCTGCACACTTTTCACAGGTTAACAATGCTTTGCTTCAATTCTCTCTTGCCGGCCAAGAGAAATACGAAGAAGGCTGTGAGACTGCACAATCTATTGGTGAAATCTCATGGAACCTCTGAGAGCTATGCTCCTGAGGTAGAGTCAGGGACTAGGTGAATCCAAAAGAGCCTAAAAGGAAAAAAGTTCACTAAAACAAAAATAGTAAGCCAGGCGTGGTAGTTCAGGCCTGTAATCCCAGCACTCAGGAGGCTGAGGCAGGAGGATCCTTGAGAGTTTGAGACAGCCAACCTAGGCTACAGAGTTCAAGGCCAGCCTGACCTCATAGAAAGACCTTGTCTCAAAAAGACAAAAAAAAAAAAAATAGTAAGTGGCCATCAAATAAGCCAAGTGACCAGGTGGAGGAGTATAGCTCCATCACTATGTAGCATCAAATTATCCAGATTCCAGAATGTAAAAGGAATCTGTAAGATTCCAGAATGTAAAAGGTCACATAAGCGAATTTCTTTCTCCAAAGTATCCCTTTACCTAATCATATTACTGTTCAGCTGGAATTCTGAACAAGTAACATTTCCTAATCCATTTAGGTGGTGAATTTTCTGCACTCAGACTCAGTTGCTCTGGCAAGCTGGACCTTTCCCATCTGGGCAGGCTTCAAAAGCCTCCAGTTACTGCAGCTAAGTAGCACCTGCTTTGTTTCAGATCTGCTGTGAGAGTTGGTTACACCTTTTCTCCAAGAGGTCAGATCCTCTGATGCTTCAGTTGCCGAGTTTTTGGGCAGAGGAACCTTAACAGCGTGTTCATTCATTGCATTTCTGGGGTCTCCTTATGCTCTTTATAACAATGTCATCTGACTGCATGGTGTTCAGATCTTCAATTATATAATTACTGTATATAAGGGGCCTCTTAACACCAGCAATGGTACCCAAAGTGATTGAGATCTGGCAAAACTGAAAACTCAGCCACCAGGAAACCTCCATCCACTCTGGGAAAATAAAAACTCTATAGCAGTACACACAAGTGGTTTAGGTAGAACAAAACCTTCCTCCATGTTTCTCCATCCGGAAAAGTTGCACATGACTTAAGTGTGAAAATCAGAAGAGACAATGAAATCTTTAGTGCTCTCTTCCCTCCCAGTTACTAAGATCTCCTGCAGACACTTCAGGAAACACTTCTCAGTTGGTGCATGCTGCATTCACTTTCCCAGTCTACCGATCTGCCAATCCACCAATCTCTTCTCTACACACCGGCAGATATTTTTTCCAAATGCCCACATTTGCAGTTATCCTCCCCCTCTTCTGTCTCTCAACTGTTGTGATGCTTAGTGTTCCTAATCAGGGATGCAGGGAGGAGATAAGCAGGCAGGTGGTTCAGAGGAAGATGCAGAGACAGAGTTGATAATGCTATAATGTGTAGCTCAAAGGATGACTGTACCCATCGATCATCCCTGATTTCCCACAGGCCCTGCACATCAAGGCGATAAAGTTGGATTCAATTAGACTCTTCTGTTTCAGCCTCATCCCAGGGCCACAATCACAACCTTGTTATCAGAGTTACCATTTCCAGCTGACGCACAGCAGTTTTCACATCTTTATTGAGGCTGCCTATTTGAAGTCATTCTCTGAGGAAGCATATTTGGTTATGGCACAGACAAAAAGCAAGTAAAATGACTTTAAATGCTGATATTATTTTTAAAGGGCAAATCAATTTCCAAGACCAAATTAAATGGAAAAGTCATTAAAAAGTCAAGGTAGGACTACAGCACGTGCTTAGGTATATCATTTAATGGCCTAAATCGATTTAAGTTCAAAAACAGTGACTTTTTGTCTCAGAGCAAATAGTTTACAAGGAAAAGTACAAATATCAAGACTAATAGCTAGAAAGTTAGCTATTCTGTTACAACTTAATATCTGATGGTATAGAATGTCACCAATCATTCAGGGTGAATTTTCTCTTATTTTCTTTTTCTTTGAATAATCGCTAAACCTGCATTTTACAATTCCTCAGTGGCATTTTGAAAGAAATCATGGAAGATTATAATTTGCTTTAAGAATAACTGTGTGTATGAATAGTCTTCATTATCTTGCACCCCCAATTTTTCTCCTCACTCACACACGTAAAATGATATCTGCTACCTGTTGTAAATGAGAACATATGTATGTTTCTTTTCCTACAAGCACAATCTCAGGGTTGTTTACATCTGAACCCAAGCAAGAGATGAAACATGATTACAGCATGACACTACATGTGGTTATCATGTGGTTTCCACTAACTTGGAAAATGCCAGACTTGCTAACACACTGTTGTCATCATACCTCACATCCTCATGAAGCAAGAGGTACCTAACTTTTCTTCTTCAAATGGCAGAGCGAACTGCCAGACTATTCTTCAAGAAATGGTCATCGGAGTAACAGCAGAGGAAGATGAAGAACCACATTATGGTGTTTAAAAATAGTCAAAATAAGACACTGTGATGTGAGGAATTTTACACAGATTTGGGGAAAGGTTTTTCCCATTTGGGGAATAAAACTAAAAGATGTAAAGGTTCAATTTTCTCACTTTGGGTTTCTATTAAAGCTAAGCTTTGCCAGTTCCCTTGTGTCTCATCAGGTCTTCAAAGGCATGTAAGACTGCTTCCCACTAACTTCGCTACAGCTGATGTGATGGCTATGACTACTCCGGAAAACAAATATTTCTGGGGAAATTGGAGGACAGTTTTATTGTCCTATTGCACTGGTTTCCATTGCTTCTTCCAAAATCCAGTTATCAAACTTAAACTCTGCTTCCACTACAGAAATATGTGCCCAGCCTTGTCCACCCATAGAAAGGACATGATATTAATTATGTCAACTGATGTGGCTCATGCCAATGTAACACTTTATCAGAATAGATAGCACTAGTCTCCCCTCCAAAATGGCATTTTGGTCCACTCATCACTGACCCAGTAGGCTGAAAGGAAGGGAACCACAGGAGAGCCTGAGCGCATGCTTTTAGGGTTATCAGCAGCACAACATTTATTTCGTCAACCTGTGCCTTCTCCTTCTGGCTCTTGACTTCCTGACACAGTATGCTTTCCAATAGACTACTACTGACAGTGACACACAGGTAACATTCCGCCACTGTAGTCACTTTAATATCATTAAGGTTTAAATACTTATCAGTGAAAGTTCAACAGATTTCTATCTTTTTGTGGAATGGGGCCAGTCACTTAACCTCTCTGAGTCTCAGGCTTTTAAAATGAAAATAAGGAACAATGTCTCTCCCACCTATTCAACACAGTTGCTATGGAGGTCAAATACAATAATATGTGACAGTGGTTTTGAAACCTTTTGAGGACTCATCACAAATCTGCAGGAACATAATCACTGACATGAACTGAAATCTCTCAGTCTTAATGTAGGTGGAGTAAAATAGAACTCTGAAACAACTACCTGAATGAAGGAGAAAAATGTTTAACTCTCAGTATTGATAATGATTTTTGCTTTAAATTACCTAGATGGACTTTTTACAATACTCAAATACATGAAATAATCATTGCTTTCCCCCTTCTGCCCTTACTTGTGGAAAAAAATTTGCAGCTAAAGGTATTATTATTGTCATCATTATTATTATGGTGAAGCACACCTGCTAGTCACAATTCAGTGACTATTGAACATATGGCAATTGCTTTTCATGCTCAAAAATAATAGGCATATGCTGCCTGGTTAAATGGCACATCTAATAGGTTTGAAAGCTGATTCACAGCTATCATTAGGTACAGATTTATATTTTCACAACTAAATGCCCACAATGAAACCTTTGATTGATTTAATTCTGCTCCAAAAAGCTATTTTGCTGCACAAAAATGTTCCTCTATTTTCAGTTGTTCGGACTACGTCTTTAGCATAATGAGTATTCCCACAGTTACAAATAGCACCATACATGTCTTTAACCTTAAGTTTGGCATTGTTACAGCTACACTTACAGAACTTAGAGTTAATTTACCATAACAGGACCTATTTTGAGCCTAAATGACAAAGAAAGCTCAGAAATGTCTTAGGCATTGCTCATTCATCTTCCCCACCTGTATACCAAAGTTCTCCCTCATCAAATTTTCTTTCCACTAGAAAAAATTGAGATCCATTTTCTTCTATTTATTTCCCTTAAAGGACATGGCTATCAAATCTTCCATACAAATAATCTGGTAAGACTTACTAGATATTATAATTTCCTAAAAATGGCATTGTTAGAGGCTGTTATTTCTGTTTCTAAATACTGAACTGAGAAAAGAACTAAGCACTTTGGCTAGTTGTCAAAATCTAGAAATATATAGCCATTCTGGAAAATGACAACAGAAAAATATTCAATGGAATTATAGCTGAATTTTCCAGGTTGTATCTATGAAGAACCAAGGAATGTTATAAAAGATGAGATTAACAATAAGTTGAATTTTCATTTGGGAAAAGATGGGACAAGAATTTCAAGAGGTTGAGCCAATCATAAGGAATCATTTTGCTTTAGTAGATGAATGTACAATAGATTCCCAAACATGCTTTTTATTTGGCTCAGAATTCATACTATGTCTACTAATTTGCATAATACTGAGTGTAGTGTCCTTTGATAGCTACATAAAAGTAATTTTTATTAGTCCATTTTTGCAGTGCATAAAGATTACACTTATTGTGGAGAGTGGTACATGTATATAATACATTTCAAAACATTTATTTATCCCCTTATGCCCTCCCTACGTCTTAGTCCCATTCTTTTTCACAAAAGTTCTATATCCTTGTTTTCTATTATCTGTCTTTTACTTTGCTCTTATCTTATTTAGGCTTTGATTTCTCATATAAGAGAAACAATGCAATATTTAAACTTGTATGTTCAATTTATTCCACACATATAAATCATTTTTAATAAAGAAAATTATGTCTGTAAAATTAGTTATTTATGATGTTATTATACCTCTTCACTAACCTGTCTATATTAAATCTATGTCAAGACTATGTCTCTTCCAGAGGACCTGTGATTTGTGAAGGATCGTCAAATGTGACCGGTAGAGTACTTGTTTGGAATGGATCACACTGAAATGGAAATAGCAGTTCAGAAATATAAATGTCCATCAGATTCTGCTCAGATGAAGAAAACAAGACCAAAAAGGACCCAGGAGTTCTAACAATCGTGAATGGGATGTTAATGTGGCTTGCTCACTCCGTTTCCACAGCATCACTATATCGCAATGCTTGGTACAGCAAACACAAAGGTCACATATTTTCAGGCATCTTTATTGATTAATAATCAAATATTAATATTCTAGTGTACTTCTAAAGTTGACACTGATTATACATAAATAACAGAAAGGATTTGGTTTTTAAAAGTTTTTTGTCTTCATTTCAAATATTTCAGAATGCACTGCCTTTTACCAACCACGGCTAAAGGATACTCACATAATACTGTCAAGAAGTGGAGTCTAATCTTTATATTTACTGTAACCACAAATACTTTATCCCAAAGAAACATTTAAATATTTCCACAGCTATTAAGGCTATTCTCAAGACACTAGTAACAAATCTCTAAAAGTTTAAGAAAAGAAAGTCGGGTGTGGTGGCACATTCCTGTAATCCCAGCAATTGGGAGGCTGAGGCAGGAGGATCACTGCAAATTTGAGACCAGCATGGGCTGCAAAGTAAGCCCAAGTCCAGCCTAAACTGCATAGCGAGACCTTGTTTTATAAACACAAATAATAATAATAACAACAACAATAATAATTCTAATTAGTGGAATGGATTGAAGATTTGGACTTATCTCGTCCTTTGTCAATGTTATATATGACAAAATGCTGACTTTCTCTGAGAACTTAAGTCTACATATGCTGTCCTCCGTCCCCAAGATAGTGACAGCCTCCAGTCTTCTCCAAAATATTCCCACCTGCGTATCACGTATCACTATGTATGCAACCACCAATGTTAGTATACAGCCACACAGTTAAGTGCTAAGAAGTTTGAGGTTGCATCCAACAATGACAAATGCAGGTAAAATAAGTAGCATTCATCAGGCTTCATAACAGGAGTTGTGGATGGCTCCTCAGAGAGTCATCTCACTTAAGTGGAAAGGGCAGATGTCAGATCTCAAGTGGTCAAATGAGCATGGGTGATTATTTTTCTAAAAAGGGTAAGAAAATATAGACTGTCTTAAAAAATTGCTGTGGAATTTTAGTGAATGTAGCTGAATAGAGGAGACACATTGGAGCTACTCAAAGAAAATCAACTAAACATACACCTTTCTTGGAAGAAAGGGAAAGACATACATTCAGATGCCAAAATCAATCTGAAATAACAGACTTGTAAGTCAAACAAAACATTGACATAGGACTGTATAAAATGGCGAACCAGCCCACAGGGCTGCTAGTGGCACTGCTGCCCACATATAGAAGACTGGCCATTCTAAGAAGCTTCCAAACATCTGAGGGACTGCAAAAGAGCATTGACCTCCAGCTACACAGGACAGCTTTGGGATGTAAGGCCCCTGGCCTCTTTTGCCTTCCTCCACACAGAACACTGCTGCCTGGCAGCCAACGTGCTGGCACACCCAGGGGCACGTGACTGGGAACCTGCTCCCTCACCAATGGGCTACCAGCTTTTTCTTTTGTTTTGTGTGTTTGTTTGTCTGTCTGTTTGCCCTGTGTCAGAGCCCATAGCAGCTAACTAAAATCCCTAATGATAGGTGATGGCAACAATGTTAAGGACCACAATGGAGGATGTGAAAATTGTGAGTGGAACAGAATGACTCTCCCTGTCCTGCAACCAGCGGCTTGACGGAGGGGTGCAGACGTGCAGGATTTAAACAGCCTAGAGCCACTGCAGAGCCACGGGTGGCAGGTTGGCACTCCATCCACAGGAGAGCAGACCAGGGGGACTGAGCAGTCTTGGGCTGTATCCATGAGGCAACAGTGCCCCTTCTCTCACCAATCACCTCCGTCCAGCGACGAGAGGTGTGACAGGACATGCTAGTGGGGGTGGAACAGAGAAAGCTGTGCGAGGACCTGGAGGAGTCAAACATGCATGGCACTGGAGCAGCCTTGGGCTGTCTGTCTCAGGGAGCCCCAGTGACAGGGAGAGAAGGCAAAAACCCACAGGGTAGGGAGACGTGGGTGGACAAGAAGCTGTGACTGAAGAGGGCCCCGTCCAAAACTGGAAGGCAACATCAGCCCCTCAGACAGCACTAACCCTCCTGCGCACATGGTGGGGTTGCCCAGCACAGGTTTGCTCTCCGATTTGGACACTACCACAGAACCGTGGACACCAGAGGAATGTTATTACTATTTTTTTCCTTTTTATTTGTTTCATTTTCTTTCCTATGTCTTTTTTTTATTTCAAATATTTTGGTTTGGTTAAGTTTTTACTTTTTGTTTTGCTTTTTTGATCTTCTTTCTCTCTTTTCTCAACTATCTTTCTTGACTTTTTTATATTTTCATGTGCATGAACACTGTCTCTTGTCTTTTTGGTTTACTTCACTATTCTTTTGCCCTTTTTCATTTTTATCTTCTTTCCTCTGCTACAGTTTCCCAAAATTTGGATGATTGTTCTTTGGCCTCCAGCCTTCCTTCCACTATATTTCTCTTCATTTATCAATGTTTTGTCCCCTCCATTGTCCTTCTTAACCTTCCCCCCACATACACATACACAGACAGGGTAAAATCACTCTACTAAGAACAAGTCATTACATATAAGTTCCTGGTTTATGTAGGATTCTGTTACACAACTGTAGAATTTGCCCCTAAGATTAAAGGCATTGAATTAATAGCTACGATGGTGGGTCAGTTTCTAGGGTGTGCTTTATGCTATTATTATTGCTAACAATAATTTAAGTACTAATTTAATCAGATTAGCATACCTGTTGTTCTCCCTTATATGACAATACTGTGATTATCTACAGATATAACCATCATTAGAATCCAGGATCAAAGGACTGAGTGCTGATCCAAATAGCAACTTTTCATTCCTAACAAATTGGGAAGGCAGGATCTTGGGACAGACACAAAGATTAATTACCACCTACACCTAGGAGACGTAGCTGAGGAATAGACATTTTGTAAGAAAGCCACAAAATGAGTGATAAAGCTATCTAACATAAGCAATTTACAATGTCAATACTGAAAACAAAATTTTAAAAAATAGAGAATAATAACACACAGAAGCAAAATGCAACCCCAGACCTCCAGTATACCTAGGGAAAATCCATAGGACAGCAAGACAGAGGAAATCAGAAACCGTTCATATGAAGTTTCTCAAATGATAGCATCAGAATTTTTTAAAAAAATGGATGAATTAGGAAAAGAAAATCAAATTAGAAATAATCTCTCAAGTAAAAAAATCATGATCAAAATGAACTTTCTCAAAATGAAAAGGACTTATTCAGTGATTCCTCATTAGAAAAAGATAAATAAATAATAATAAACAAGCTTATGAAAACCATAAATGCTTAACATAGGATGGAAATGAAATCCAAGCAACAAATTCAAACAGATATTCAGAAGATTAAAAAGTCCATTGAAAGAATACACAACCCAACAAACCCAGGGGAGGACAGAGTATCAGATCTAGAAGACCAGATTGTAGCTAGCACCCACAAAAAGATTTTAAAAACAGCAAGAGACCATGAAAAAACCAATCCAACCAATACAAGGTAATGCAAAGAGAAACAACACAAGAGTGATCAGAGTCAATGGGAAACCTAGAGACTGCACAGTGCCACAAAAAGTCCTGTTCACAGAAGTAATGGCAGAAAACCTCCCAAACATGGGAAAAATGTAACACACAAATAAGGGAGGAACACAGAACTCCAATTAGTCATTACCAACATAAATCTTCAACAACATATACAATAATCAAGATTCCAGCATTTCAGGACAAGAACACAGTGATAAAAGCTGATGGAGAAAATAAACAAATCATTTCTAAAGAAAAGCCTATCAGAATCATGGCATATTTCTCAACACAAATCCACAAATTAAAGACAGCATGGAATGAAGTGGTTCAAGTCCTACAAGAAAAAAAAAACTCAAAACCTGAATGCTGTACCCTTCAAAACTATCTTTCAAAATCAGTGGAAAAATAAGATACTTCCATGACAAAGGACAACTCAAGAAATTCATGATCACCAAAAGAGCTCTACAAAATATTCTAAAGTCTAATTTAGAAAAATACAATGAAGACCAGAATTCCAGGAACACTAATAGAAAGAAGCCACAAGACAGGACAAGCAATTAGAAGGGAAGGATAGAGAACTCAAGTTGCAAAATAATATGACAAGGATAAACCAAAACTTATCAATTATGACCATCAATGTAAAGAGTCTCAAATCACCAATCAAAATAAACAGATTGGTAGAATGGATCAACAGACAAGAACCAAAAGTGTTTAACTCAAAAAGAAATTCACGGACTGCAACTCAAAAGATGCTAAACAATACTCCATGTAATAAAAACTTGGAAAAGAGAAGGTAGAGATATTCTATTTGCAGACAATATGAACTTCTAACCAACATGGAGCAAAAGAGAAAAAGAAGGTCACTGCATGCTTATTGAGGGATATTCCAAGATGAAAAGATAACAAAATATATGTACCTAGTTCAGGGGTACACAACTACATAAAACAAACATTAATGGACTTGAAACATCAAAGAAACACTAACACAATGATAATAGAGGACCTTAATACCCCATTGTATAGACAACTAGACAAAAATTCAACTAAGAAATATCAGAATTGAAGCAAACATGTGAACAAATGTACTGACTAGAAGGTTACAGTATGTTTTATGCCACATCAGAACACATATTCTTCTCATTTATGGATGGGACATTCTCCAAAATCAACTACATATTAGCCTATAGAATATTCTCAAGTAAATGCAGAGGAATTAAAATTATCCCATTATATAGAGCAGAGTGCAATGCAATTGGAAATCAATGGCAAAATCAACCACAAACACTCCATAAACATGTTGAAATTCAATAATATCCTTATGAGAAAACAATTGGCCATGTTGCGATTGATACGTTGTGTCAACTTGAGAAGTTCAGAAGTTTAACTAAGAGACTCAGCAGGGAGCCAGGGTTCTTACTTCATAAACATCCTCATCCTGTGCAAGAGGAGGGCAACGAGGTATTGTGAGTGCTACACCTCACAGCACCTTCCAGTGCTACACTGGAAGGGGTAGGAGTGGCCTGTATACAATGTAAGGGAGGAGAAGATGCTTGTTCTCCCTCCTTCTGCTCTGGCTCTATTTGCTGGTTGCTGCCTTAAAGTGCTGCCCTGGTGCCACACCACCCTGCCTTGGAGCCAGTTGATTATGGACTGAAATGTCCAAAAACTGTAAGCCAAATAAAATTTTCCTTCCCTAATTTTGGGTGTCAAGCATTTTGTCTCATCAACAAGAGAAAAGTAAACAAGACAGACCACAAGTGAAATTACAAAAGAAATTAAATAGTTTCTACAATTAAATGATATTGCCAATACAACATACCAGGAATTATGGGATGCAATGAAAGCAGTCCTAGCAGGAAAATTTATAGTAGTGAATTCTCACATCAGGAAAACAGAATGAGGTCAAAGAAACAATGTTGAACCTTAAGCTTCTAGAAAAAGAAGAGGCAGTTAAGCTCAAAGCTGGTAAAAAAAAAAAAAAAAAAGGAAACTGTAAATATCACAGCAGAAATTAATGCAGTTGAGACTAAGAAAATAACACAATCAATGAATTGAAGAGTTGATTCTTTGAAATATTAAATAAAATTGATAAACCCTAGGCAATCTTATTTTTAAAAAAAGGAAAGACTCAAATTAATGGAATTAGAAATGAAAGGACTAAAATCATAATGGACCCTACAGAAATCCAGAAGATCATAAATGCCTGCTTCAAAAACCTTTATTCTAATAAGATGGAAAACACAGAAGAAATGGGCAGATTCCTAGATACAAATTACCAAAGCTGATTTAAGAAGATATAAAAAAGTATCAGTACTATATAACAAAGTATCAGTAAGTGCTGGATACTTTGCTGAATTCTAAAATAAATTTAGAGAAGATTTAATGCCATTACTCCTCAAACTCTTTAATGAAACTAAATGCTAAGCAGTACTCCTAATGTCATCCTTAAAGCAAGTATTACCCTGATACCAAAACCAGAGGACCCAACCAAAAAAGAAAATGACAGGCCAATCTCCTTATAGAACATTGATGCACAATTCCTTAGTAAGACAGCTGAAAACATGATATACAAATCATCAAGAAAACTATACACCATGACCAAGTAGGATTCATAGCAGGGATGGTTCAATATATGTGAATCTATAAATGTAATACACCATGTCAACAGAGCCAAAGACAAAAATCACATGATCATCTCACAGATGCAGTGACAAAGTCCAACATCCATTCATGATAAAAACCCTAAAGAAAGTTGCAATAGATAGTCTATCTCAGTTTGATAAAAGCTAATTACAACCAATGGCCAAAATCTACTGAATGGATAAAAACTGAAAGATTTCACTCTAAATTGAGGACCAAAACAAGGATTTCCATTATCACCAGTCCTATTAAAGATAGTCCTGAAAACATTAGCCAGAGCAATGAGACAAGAGAACTTAATAAAGCGAATACAGATAGGAAAGGAAGAAGTTAGATTATCATTGTTTGCAGGTGACATGATATTCCACATAGAAGACTCCAAAAACTGCACAAAAACACCTCTAGATTTAATAACCAAATTCAGTTACAATAGCTAGATACAAAATGAAGAGTCAAAAATCAATAGCATTCCTTTACACAATAAACTCATTGAGAGATAAATTATGGAAATAGTACTTTTCACAATAGCATATGAAAAATGAAATACTGGAGCCATTTCCAAAGATGGCAGACCTGTAGGTAGCAGGAGAGAGATCCTCTCTGAGACAGACAGCTTAAATGCCAGAATTTAACACCCTGGAGAGACCCAAAAAGAGAGAGATGGACTCTCTCAACCCAGGAAGAAATTAAAGTTAAAAAAACCACTCAAATATGAGGTCCCGGGGCTACCAGTAGTGAAGCTAAGATCAGCAAGCATGGCGCCCTTCTTGAGCTGCCTGAATTCCTGCCTGAAAGCGACCTGATGGACTGAATTGCGCCAATGCCACTGGCTTGAGTGGCCAAGGTGTGGAGCTGAGCAGCCCTGAGTGCAGCTTGCCCGGCCCCGGCCCTGCACACGACCTACCCAGAGGCACCATAAATTTGCGCCCCAGCCGCGCTGAAGTCAGAGGTCTGGGAGCCCAGCAGTTCTTGGGGACTGGCATCAACACATGGTGAGTGATTCGAATAAGACCCTCCCACAGGAAAGGGGAAACCGACTGGAAGACATGTTGGATTTGGGCAGGACTGCCTTAACTCCATAAGGAAGTGACCTTAGTAGGTTGCTCCCCTCGCCAAGCGGATTGGTGGAATCCGCTTGGATTGGGCTGTGCCCCTGGCCGGGCCCCAGTGGGTTGCTACAAACTAATTCCCTGAGCACAGCCGCACTGACGCAATGAAGGCCTGCAAAGGTTGACTGGCCCTGAGGAGAGGAGCCAGCGCACACTGAGCTTGCTCGAACTTCACTCTCTGATAGCGGCCCACAGAGGGCAGAAGCCCCTAGCCTGCGTGCTCCAGAGGAGCCTTAATCAACAAGCAAAGGGGCTGGGAATTACACTGTACACTTGTATGGAAGGAACCAAAAACACGACGAGAGGGAGAAATAAGAAATAAGAAAAAACTCCCAGTCCCAACCCTGAGAACACTGATCCAGGAGAGGTAAATACAAAAGAGATTGAGGGCAGCAAACATGCAACATCAAACACAGTGGTAGCAGACATAAAGAGATATCTTTAGGACCTCATAAGCGGGATCAAAACTGAAATATTAATTCAAATTAAACAAGAGATAAGTAGATTAATAAAAGAAAGTCTGGGCACCTCTCAAGAAGACACAGACAGAAGAATGGAGGAACACAAAAGGATAGAAATGTTTAATGAAGAAGACAAGAAAAACCTAGAATTCATGAAGCAAATTCAAAGAGATTATCAGGAAACTAAAGACTCCATAGAAAACTGGCAAAACTGCTTGAAAGAAACCAAAGACAGACTATCAAAAATTGAACACAGGCTTGCAATGTGTGACCACGAAAGGGAAGATCTCTTAAAAATAACAAGGGAGCAGGCAGTAACAATTGGAAGGCTAGAGGATGACAAGAGGATCTATAACTTAAGAATAAAGCATGTGAATGAAGAAGCAGGAGTCAAAACAGAGGAATTGCAAAGACTATTCACAGAAATCATTAACGAAAATTTCCCAAGCATAGAAAAAGGAAATGATATGCAGATGTATGAAGCATACAGAACTCCAGCCACCTACAACCAAAACAGAGCTACACCTAGCACATAATAATCAAGATCTCAGAAATTCAATACAAGAACAGAATATTAAAAGCCATCAGAGAAAAGAAAACAGATCACGTATAAAGGAAAACCCATCAAAATCACAGCAGACTTCTCAACACAGACCATCAGGTCAAGAAGAGCTTGGAGTGAAGTAATTCAAGCCCTGAAGGAGAACAACCTCCAGCCCAGGTTGATGTATCCTGCAAAACTCTCTCTAGAAATTAATGGAGAAACAAGATGCTTCCATGACAAAGCGGAACTTGCAGAATTTGTGACCACCAATCCAACCCTACAAAAAATACTGAAGGACATTTTGGAGAGAGAGAGAACAAGAATACAAGCATTTCAGGAACAGTGGCAGAGAGGCCTCAGTGAACGGGGCAGACAGTGGAGTGGAACAGAAAAATAGACAACCAATGGTAGAAAAACAGAAGAGCAGAAATAAGGCAGAGAAGATTGGCTGTAATCTCTAGTACAGATGGCCTTGAAATATTAACAGAGAGAAACACAGGCAGAGTAGGTCAGGAGATAGGGTCCATTGAGATGCTCTATATAGGGAGGCAGTGGGACCCAAAACAAGCAGTGCATCCTATGGGAGTGAAAGGGGAGGAATTGTCTAAAAAAGGAAAGCAGAGAATATTGTTAATTGGGTAAAAAGATTTAAAATTTACATTATTCTCATCACTCTGTTTGGATGGATTATGTGCTGTTCCAGTTTGTCTACTTATACTAGAATTCAGGACATGGTCAGCTATCCCCAAAATAAGAGGACATATTATGGTAATCATCTCTAATTTCCTATCAACTTAATCTGAAGCCCTTTATAACTTATAGTGTCTTATTATGACTGATCTTATTTGAATCTGGTTTGTTAGATTGCTACTTTATATTGACTGATTTTATTTAAATCTGTTATGATAGCATCAAGTGTAAGAGTATAGGCAACTACACTGAAGATGACAAGATTCATTAAGATACCCACTCTGGTTTGATTATTACTTGCTTTTGAAGTCTTATAATGCCTCCAATGCTTTGTATTTATTAAGGTTGTTATATACTGCTGAGACATCATGGTAACCATAGTAAATCAGCTTGTATTGAGGTTATATATGACTTTTTTGCTTCATGATTTTCTAGGAATTGTTTTGTTTTATCTTGCTTTGTTTTTTTTTTACTTCTAATACAGAAAGGATAGATATACATTTAGAGACTCATGCATGTGTAGAGCTTATAAACAGTTTATAAGAACCAACTATATAACACATGTTGAAATGAACGACTACTTTGAAGAAAAAGAGACACTAGAGTACCCAGTGCTGATTCCATAATGTCATGATGTGTAATCCAGCAAAATTATCATTCTGCGCTCAAAGCAATTTTAGCTTGTTTTGTTTTGTTTAAGTTCAACACACATGAAGGTATGGACAGCTGTTTTTAGGAAAATGAGAGACACTATGTTAGCCATTCTCGGCTTCCCTATTGCCTGATATTCAAGACCTGAAATGCCCTCCTCGTCCTGCTCAGATGAATTCCATACTAGGTTGTTTCATGTGAATTCCCTGTATGTGACAATATGGACAACTATTTGGAAGAAAACAAGAGTCAATACGATAGAGAGTGAATATCTCCAATTGTCTAGTTTTGGAATTTATGTCCCTTACATTTCTTTCTTGTGATCTGCTTTGTTCTGTTTTGTTGTGTTTAATTTTACCCTTTTGATATAATTGAATGTATATTTAAGTGGGTAAGATGGATGACCATATTGCTGGTTTTTTTGTCAGATTGTGGAACAGAACTGTTAACAGACTCACTTTTTGAATGTCTCCTTTACATGTTTTAACTTTATAATTTGAACAACTATTTCCAAGAAGTCAATATGTAATTTGCCAAGTAATAATCTCTTAGGGTTTTTTTTGTTGTTGTTGTTTTCCTTTTTTCCTTGGAATTCTGTATTGTTGCTACACTTTATTCTTTTTGTTTTGTTTTATTTTTCTTTCTTCTCTTTAATTAAAAAAAATTTTAAAAAAAATGAAATACTTAGGAGTCAATCTAACAATGGAAATACAAGACCTTTATGTTGAAAACTATAGTAATCTCGGAAAGGAGACTGAAAAGGATATGGGTCACAAAAAGGAGATTGAAAATGGAAAGGGTCAGAAAAAGGATATCAGAAAATGCTCGTGGGTAGGGAGAATCAAGTGAAAACGGCCATCCTTGCCAAAATTGTTATACAGACTTATACCAGTAGTATACCTCATAGAACTAGAGAAAACATACCTAAAATTTATTTGGAATGACAAGAGACCTAGAACAGCAAAAACTATTCTGTGTAACAAAATAAGGCAGAGGGCATCAAAATTCCTGACTTAAAATTATACTAGAGAGCTACCATTAAAAAAAAAAAAACAGCATGGTACTGGCAGAGAAGAGAAGAGAATAGACCCAAGGATCAATGGAACATATTAGTAAATGAAGAAAGAAATACAAACAGTTATCCACTTTATCCTTGACAAAGGAGCCACACACACTCACTGAAAGAAAGATAGCTTAATAAATAGTGCTGGAAAAACTGGCTTTCCACATGTCAGAGACTAAAATTAGACTCATGTATCTCACCATGCACTAAACTAAAACCAAAGTGGATCAAAGATGTAAATACTAAAATAGAAACACTAACTCTGCTGGAAGATCAAATAGGTAGAACTCTTGAAGCCATAGTTGTAGGCAAAGACTTCATGAAAACCCCAACTGTATGGAAAATACTATAAAGAATCAACAAAGACCTAATCTTATTTTAAAAAGATTTTGCATCACAAAAGAAATCACCAACAGAATGAAATGACAACCCACAGATATGGAAAAAAAATTTAGCCAGTTGTTCCTCAGACAAAAGACTAATATCTAGAGTACACAGAAAATTGAAAAAAATCAGACCTTCCAAATTCAAAGACCCAATTCAAAGTGGACATCTGAGATGAATGTCCATTTCTCAGATAAAGAAGTACAAACAGCAAATAAATATGTGAAAAAAAACTTCAATATCCCTGGTCATTTGAGATATGCAAATTAAAACAACTCAGAGATTCCATTTCACTCCATAAGGAATGGCTGTTATCAAGAAATATACCAATAACAAATGCTGGAGGGCTACGGGGTAAAGAAACCCTTCTCCATTGTTGGTAGGAGTGTGGACTGGTGCAACCACTGTGGAAATCAGTGTGGAGATTCCTCAAAAAACTAGTACTATAGGTTCCATTTTACCTAGTTGTACCCCTTCTTGGTATCATCTCAAGAGAATCAAAAGCATCAGATCACAGCAATATATGCATGTACACATTTTTGGCTGCAGTCTGTAATAGCTAAATCTTGGAAAAAACCCAAATGCCCAACTGATGAATGGAAAAAGATGTGTAGTTGTTTTGTTTTGTTTTGTTTTGTTTTGTTTTAATATATACAATGGAGTACTATTCAGCTATAAAGAAAGATAAACCTGAAACATTTCTAGGTAAACGGATGCACCTTGAGGCCATTCTCTTAATTAAAATAACTTGGGTAGATGTGTAAATATCATACTACCTCTCTGGTTTTAGAAACTGAAAGTGCAAATACCAAATGAAATGTAAAACAGATATTGTGAAATAGGAAGAAATTACTCCAAATGGAAAGGGAATTAGGGAGCAGGGAGAGGGAAATGAAGGAAGAAAAGAGAAGAAAATGGAAACAAACCATTGTAAATAAGAGGGTAAGAGGGGTTGAAGGGAGGGGTTGGGAACAGGAAAAACAGAATTAATGAAGATACATTGTTACAGACAACTGAGTTAGATAGAAATATTATAGGCAGTCAGACAAGGCTAGGTCCTGAAAGGAGCCAGTGCAGAAGGTGAGATACCCTGCAACTGTAGGGGGAGACAGACACCTTCCACTGTGGGCCAGACCTCATGACAAAAGATTAAACAAATACACCAACACCCTAAGAATAAATGTCAGGGATCAATAGTCTAAATAGGTCTCTATCTCCCTGAGGAAGCCAAGTGTCACTGAGTCAACCCCTTATAACCAAAGGCCCTGTTCTGCTTTCAAACCCACTTGCTGTATGACTGTCTTCTCCAATTTGTGCTTGATTTAATCAATTTTATCTGAGCAATTACACTCATAATCTTATTTGTTGGCCATAGTTCTTTACCACCTCATGTCCACCTTGTGAGCCCACATTTTTCCCCACCTTAGACCTGCCTCACTTTGTGGTTTTGCTCTATAAAAGTCCCTAGAAAAGACAGAGTCTTTGGCAATGCACTCAGGACCCCTTCTGTGTCTCAGACAGAAGCTTTCTTTCTCTCAGTAAATATTTCCTGCTCTTAATCTCTGTTGTTCCTAAAATTCTTTCTTCAAATTTTAGATAACATTAACTTACACCAGACACCTAGTAGGTTGGGAGTTTCCTTCCCCTATAGCAATATCATGTACAGTTATAAATTCCCTATAATGAATGTGATCAAATCTAAATCGTACCAATAAACTTAAAACAATGACATGAAGCAGGAGAAGGATTGGATATGGATCAGAGGATAATGATTAAGGGGCTCACGAGTGGCTATCGGTCCCATGACATGAAGAAATATTGAACTGAATCCCTACAGCATTTCTGAGAAGGAAGGTCAGGGAGGCTAGAAAACAAGTGTGCAGGCAGGAGGCCAATCAAAGAAAGAATCTGCGGGGGAAAAAGTATGGATGAACAAGGCTGAACCAAGACATCTATTGGGGGGAAGCCTTTCCAATTGAAAAGAGCAGAAATGTTGAACAATTCTGCAATCAGGCTTTAATTAGAAAAGTTATCAAGAAACTTTGTTGTACTTTATTATTTTCTCATCTAAAAAAAAAAAAACATGTTAACTAAAATTCCAACCTCCCCAACAAATTCCTCATACCCCCACAGAAGTACATTACTGAAACAGACTTTCAGATGAGGAATCTAATTTGTTATTTTCAGGAGCCACACTGCACATTTGCTAAGTTAAAAAAATCATACTCTTTTAATTCTGCATCATCAATGTGCCATAATAGTCTCAGGTGACAGCAAATATTCTCTGTCACTGGTGATGGGGTCAGCATATGGTTCTTTCAAGGATAATACAATACTGGATGTAATCAGAAAGGAAAATTCACTGTAGCTTTCTCATGAGAAACAGGAGAATAGACTACAATGTTATTTGATATTTGATTGGTGAACAGTTTGGGTCCACCAGGTAAACCACTTGTTTGTGCCAGGGAACTTCAGGTGACTCCATGTATGCTGTTTGAAATTAGCTCTTTCTTCTTCCTAAAAGCAACCATGTGAATATGCTCTCCCTGTAGTGTCTTAAAATTTTCACAAATACATTTACATGTGATACACATTCAGGAATCCGGCTATGCTAAGTAGAAGTGAGAGCTTTATGTAAGGTTTGAAACCCCAGGTTTAAGTTCCTACCTCTTTCACTTACTAGTTTGCAGTCTTCACCAAGTGGCTTAACTCTTCACAATTCTTTTCTTGGCCTGTTACATAGAAGCCTTTTGGCTGAATGATATGATGAGTATAAAGCACACTGTCCCCGGCATGAAATAGTTATTCAGGTTATCACTGTAGAGCCCATTTTAAAAGAAAATGTTGGCATTAGTTATGCTATAAGACTATACTCCTGGATCTACCAAAAGACATGTACTTGTTAAGTGAATATCATTGGCCTGAGTGACAGACGAGGTCAAAATATCATAATTCCATGAACCCTTAGGCAATGCAAATATTCACAAGCCACTTGGCTTTCTCCTTGGACAAAACTAAGGCTATTAGGAACTCTTGTGCCATCCAAAAAACCTATGGGAGTTTAGAAACAGACATGTAGTTATGCATCTTTGAACTCTTTAAATCCCCAATCAATATTTAGAACTCTGAAATGTTATTTTCCATAATGCCAGAAATCACAGAGTATGCAAACAGATGAAAAACAGCTGGTATTTCTCTCTTTGGACCTGACAATTTCATGAATTCCAGACGCCTCCATTTAGTTTTAGAATAGAATATTTCTTTGCATTCTATTCTGTGTCTAAGCCTCAAATTGTCTATGAGTTGAATCTTCAGATTTTTTTTTTTTTGGTGTTGAATTAAGGTCTGTTGGACCTTAATTCAACTGTCAACCTCAGCCCTCTCTGATCCTAATCAGTTAGTCAAAATGAGGTCCTCCATCTGCTTTTATCAAACATCTTCAAGGAGATGCTTTCCTTGAAACAAAGCACTGTTCTTAGTGTTTTGAATTGATATAATGTCGAAGACCCTCTCTGTGTTTGAAAGGGTGTCTAAGTTTATAGGGAAATGAGACTTCGCAAAAATGACTGTGTAAGTCAGCAAGTGATGAGCACAACTTAAGTAGTGCCACAAGTTGATGGATTTTAAAGAAACCGATGAAATTCTTGGAGCTGGAAACATTTATGTGGTCTATTCTAAATGAATAAGATCTTGATAGCCAAACATGATAAGAAGGACTTTATGCCAGGAAGCAGCATGAGAAAAGACTGGCAAGAGAAGATAAGAAAATATCCAGGAAACCATTCTTTTTACTGCTGAATAGTAGACAAAAAGAGGTTTGTTTTGAGCTCCTTGAACAATGACATCCCTTGAAGTTTTTGTTTGTTTGTTTGTTTGTTTTTTTTTACCGGGGATCGAACTCATGACCTCGCACTTGCCAGGCAGACGCTTAGGCCACTGAGCTAAATCCCCAGCCTGTCCCTTGAAGTTTTAAACTATAAGCTCTATGAGGTCAGGAGCTATATTCCTTATAGCCACCACAACAGTATTTGCTCAGTAAACACTTGTCAAGTAAGTGAAAATACTGTATGTTTCTTAGTAGAAAAATGCCAACAAGGTCTAGAGAAACTGTGGCTCTGCAGTTTTATGTCTTTCCAGGCTTGGATAAACTTAGAAACTGTAATGCATCCTACAGCCAGAAAGGATATTTAATATGCTAGTTGGCATAAGTTAACAATCATCTTAAAAAGCTAAAAAGGGAATTCAAAGTGTAAAAAAGTAATTTCTTAAGTGTAAGATTATACATTTATATTCATATTCATAAAAGGCAGTTAAGTATTTCCAGGAGTGTTGCTGTTGTTGTTGTTTTTGATGGTGCTGGTGCTGGTGGCAGAGAGACAGTTGCCAAGATGGCCTGCAGCTTGTGATCCTTCTGCCTCAGTATTTTCCCAAGTAGTGGGGATTACAGGTATACACCAAGACTGGCTTTAAAAGACAGCTAAAAGAAAGGGTAATGCAATAGCTCCGTCCTTTTGCTAACTTCTGATTCTCCTAGTGCTTTCCTTCAGGTAGTATACTTTGTTTAGGATTCACATAAAAGAATACAATATAATGACTTCATTCAACAGACACTTGTAAAATACTGTTTTAGAGGTGCTGCTCTACCATTACTTTGTATTTTGTAAACTTGTGGAGCTTTCTGCCACATATACACCTATTGTGCCTGGTACTAAATAGGCAAACAGTCAATACTCTGCATCAAATGGAGGCTTTGGTGGAATTGCTACAGCCTCATTGATTCTAATTTGTGATGTTCAGTATTCATTACTTTTCTATTTAGGCATGGAAAAACACTGACAAGGAGTTTTTTTTTTTTAAATAAACTTTTATGTATAGGGAAAGGTCAAAAGATGGCACACAAGGAACTTTACGTGTAGACAAAACTATACAGTCATTCCTCAGGGTCTACTGGGTATTGTTTTCAGTGTTCCCTGCAAGTGACAAAGTCTGTAGATGACCAAGTCTCTCCTACAAAATAGTGTAGTATTTGCCTATAACCTATGCACACCTTTCTATATTCTCTAAAAGATCTCTAGATTACTCACGGTACCTAACAACAATGCAAATTCTGTGTACATAGTTGTCCTCCTACATTGTTTTGGGAATGACGACAAGAAAAGCAGTGTGTATATGGTCAGTACAGATGCAATTTTTGAAACATTTCTGATTCTTGGTTGGTTGAATCTGCAGATACAACCCTTGCTGATGTACGCTGCTGATTCTGTAATAAGCCTTTTTGACACATCAGGAATCGAGCTGTTTGGGATGAGATTCAATATTGATTTTCCTTATTTTGAAATCTGGCGATAGATAATATGGTATTATGAGATCTTATAAGCAGATAACATAAAATTGCATATAAAAACTTTTTTGAGGACAGAAATTTGACATTCAAATAAGAAAATAAAAGTTTATTAAAGTCTCTCTTATGCTTCAAGAATTGTCAGCTTCAGGAAGACAATGTGTGTCTTAAAAGTATTAATTCAAATGTAACATATGGCAACTTTGTCCTATTGGACATCCAAAAGACTTTGGTCAGAATGCAATCAAAGAGATTCTAATCTTCTAATAATGAGCAAAGTGACTTTCTTGGCAAAAGGGAGAAAATGCCAATCTACTAAATCCAAGATCCTTATTCATTGTTGCAGATCATGGGCTATCAAATAGGACATTTTCTCCTACCTTCAAAACTGGGCTACAACAACTTTAGGAAATTTACTCCTAAATTCCAGGATTAACAAACACTTTAATCAGCCTCAAATCTTACACAGGATGAACTTAACTGTAACAGTAATGGCTAGAATATCCCTCAATTAGAATGCAAATCATATATAAAGATCAACTGTAATGCCACGAAAAGGAAATAGATTCATGAGGAATAGATTTCAAAAAAGAAAAGGAACGACCTTCTATGGGACTATTTCCTCTTACAGGAGTTGAATCCTGGAAATTATTGATGGAACTGCATTTAACACACCAAGAGTTTAGTAAGTTTACACAACTATAGAGTAAGAAGTGGTCCCTGAAGAAAAGATTTCTAGGAGAAATGAGTAAGAGGCGTGGTCATTTTAACTTGTTACAAAAAATTTCTAAAAGTCACTCTGAATTTTTCATTTCCCAAACACCTTTGGAAATAGAAAAGACAAAATACATTTACCAAGCCCTGAGAATATGCAAGATTATACAGAGGTACTTTCAGAATTTTTTATCACTTAGTTCTCACCACAATCTTTTAGAGGTAAGCTTTATAATTCCCATTCTCACATAAGTAAACTGAGACTCAAAGGTGAAGCAGAAAAATAAACCACCCTGGGCAATTTGGCTCAAGCAATTCCTTTTGGTAACTTTTAGTTGTGTTTACTCAAGATGAACACAACTATCTACGCCTTTTGTAATAATGCTTTTGGCAGGAAGACCTTGCCATCATTCCTACCAGCATGGTCTACCATCTGAGCTCCATGAACTTGATGCAGGAGACAAAATCAAAGTGGGAAGCATGTAATGAAAGTCACAGACAGGGAGACGGACCTAGCATCCTCTTTACAAGCTTGGAGGAGACATCAGACATCTTCCCACACAAACATGGGAAGGGCATTAAACATTCTGGGCTGACAAGACTGCTAAGAAGGCCCTTCAGCACCTGAGATAGGCAGGTTTCTCAAGAGCACCGTGGGAGCCAGCACAGAACAGACCTGAAATGGAAGCCAGTCCAGTTGGGTTAGGGTTGGTTTCCACGTCCCAACTCTGCAACACTGGACATGTTACTTAATCTCTTGGTGTCAACCAGTGCATGGTTTCTGAGACCATTCACTTAGTACATGTTAAACTCTTTGAACATTATCTAACAGATAAGCACTCACTAGTAATTGTTTGCAAATAGAGTATTTAATATAGCTGTAAATAATATTAAATATCTCTTATGTTGGATCACTCAACACATCATTGACAAAGACCCATGAAAGTATAAACCTAACAGCATAGTCAACTTTCCTCCCCATAAACTATCATATATACATTGACTGAAAGTACAAGTCTCCTTTTGCAATAAAAACGTAAACATGTAGGTCACTGTGGGGAGTGCTTGTGCTGGAGATCAACCGTGCATTTGGGGCTAGAGCAAGACCAGCCCAGCAGGTGTCTGGCTTTGGTGCTCCTCCCTGCTAACTACAGAACAAACAGCTTTGAAACTATTTTGCTTTCAGTGTTCTCAGTAAAACCCAGAGACCTTGCCTGTCTGGCCCCATTGCATGGTTCCTCTCTTTTTATCACATATAAATAAAAATTCAGTCTGTGCTGGATTGTTGCTGCCGCTTCATTAGAGAGGTCAGAACCCACCTGTTCCCAGCTTTCCTTTAAGTGTATGTCTAGTTTTTTCTTAATCTCCTATTACCCTCTCTCAACACTCCACTGGTTGAGTGGGTCATGGCAGATCACACCATATTTTAATAGAAGGTAAACAAGCAGAGTGACTGAAGGTCACTAATAAAAGATTCATTTCTTCATTAGTGTCATATACATATAATCATGTTATTAGCAACTTGATTCAGCAATGAAGGTATTATTCACAAAATCATCTAAACACTACAGAATTAAATTAAAAAGAAAAATAATTAAACAAACACATAATCAAAAAGCACCAGGCTTGGATGCATCTTTACTACTAACAAACTGAGGCCAACATTCCTCATTAAAAAAAAAAAATCCTTTCAGAGGAAACAGGTTATCATTAGAGAAAGAAAAAATTATTAATGTGTCACTAGATTATCTGAAAATTTGAGACACGTTATTTCATACGACCTTGCATACTTTTTATTCACCTACAGCTAAAAGAGCAAACCACCCACTGACAAGGTGAATTTTGGAAAGAGTATTGACAACAAAGAGAGCACAACCCTGTCTCTTCTAGCTACTATGACATAAGATTTATAAAACGGCTACTTCCCTTGCTGGTGAGTAACTATAATCATGCAACATTTTTCCCATATGTGAAACTTAATGGGACCAATGATAGATGCAGATTTTTTTAAATGACAGCAAAAACAGAGGTATCCACTTATGTTCAAATCCTAATTATGCATGCTGCTCAAAAAAGGGCTTTGTAACTTGTTTTATCTCTGTGCTACTATGTTATCACCTACAGTGCATTATTTTATTTTAAGACACAGGACTTTCTATTTGAAACCATTTTACATTGCCTGGGATAGCCTACAAAATCTAGTGTTTGGTGACAATGTCACCTACAATAGCTATTAGTCCACTAGTAGGTGGATGATAAAACTTGCCCTGACAAGACAAATAAAGGAACCAAACATAAAAATGCAAAGCCATCCATACACTCAGTTATCCTACCAATAAAAGCAGAGGTATATAATGTTAGTTATGATATTTATTGAGGAATTTTCTATAAAATATCCACTACAGCCGGATGCTAGGCATAAAAAGACATATCTTCTAGGCTCAAGAAGCATTTATCAGGTCATCTATATAACTAGTTGGGTATTACTAGAAAAAGGATAATAAGAATCGTGGTCTTTTGGTCACTTGTTATTTTCAGTTTTGGTTAACCTGTCTAGCTGAGGAAGACAACAAATTAGCGATGTCTCCTCATGTAAACGTGTTTACGACAAAGATGCGAAAAGGAGGGAGGCATGGGTAGTGGAACATGATGGTCACACAGTGATTCATGGAAAAGGATATCAACGCATAATCTTAGAGTATACACAGTTTAAATTCTATTGAACTAAATTTCCCACATTAAAACAGAGGATTTATGAATGAAAGGAGATGGCTGTATATGGTGTGTAATTGAGTTGCACCTATCAAATCAGTTCGTTAAATGTTAACAACAGTAGCAGTTAAGTAATGAGTACATGACTTAAAACAAGCTTGTCTTCAGAAAATGGTAAATAAATATGATTTACGGAAGTTAATGTAGCTGGTTCTCCCAAAGTCCAATTATGAAAGAATAATCTATATTGAGAAGCCACCAAAAGAAAAAATCAGGTTAACCAAAACTGAAAATAACAAGTGACCAAAAGACCACGATTCTTATTATCCTTTTTCTAGTAATACCCAACTAGTTATATAGATGACCTGATAAATGAACCTTTTCCAGTCTGCGAACCTGTGTCACCATTATGAAAGGAGAACGTCTGTCATGGTTCAGTTTGTAAATTGTGCCAGTATAATTCAATGCTAGGGAGGGATGTGGAGAACTAGTAAATGCCTAATGGTCCACCTTTGTTTATTACATTTGTGTATATGCTGAGGTTCTCAAGAAACTTCTGCTATGGGACAGAGAAAACAGTCTCATCTTGAAAGTCATGAAGAAGAGTCTCTGAAATGCTCAGGAAGACTGAAATTATTTAGGGGCATGAAGTTACTTTCATACCCCTAGAAGTTACTTTCTAAATCTTGAAAATACAAAGTGAGTGAAAAAATGATCACACTTCCTTAAAATATTTGCCATTTGTTATTAGTGTGAATTCTTCAATTTAGAAATTAATTTGCAAAGTAAAATAAAATATTCCTCTCAGATCTGAAATTATGTGTTCATGAATGGCTAGCATCTTCTTATTGCTGTTAAAGGACTCTTTTCCTTTAATTACTATCTAAATTGTAAGTAGTCGAATAGACTGATACTCTGTTTTTAGTCTGTTCTGGTTTCAGTTTTGGTTTTACCTTATATCTGTACACTAAACACCCAAAGAGTCAGCTAAATGAGTTGCCCATCTTTAACTCCTAATTCATTTTCATAGTGCTAGAAATGGAGAGGGGAAAATCTACCAGAAAAAAAACCTTGCTATTGTACAAATTCCTTTCATGGGACTTTGAAGTCAAGATTGAAGTCTCAGTTCTATAGATTGGTGAATAATACTCTCCATGATGTAGTAAGTTTTTTTTCTGCTTAATTCTTAGTTTAAAACAAAACAGAATTAAACAATACAGAATTTCAAAACATAATAGGGGATTAACAATGATTAATATGTTGCATATTGTTACTTTCGAGGTAGTTGTTCAGATTACCAGTCATATGTATGAAACAATGATCAGACAGGGAAAGTGCAAACCACTTTTTTTGTTGGGATAGCAAAGCTTAGTAGTATAATTATCTATCTCATAATATATAATCATTTCCCTTATTTCTTTCTTTTCTCCTTTCCCCATCCCAGTTGTTCTATCCTTTTTAGCGATTTCAGCCCCTTTGACTTTCACAGTGTCTCTTGTACATTTTGGATCCCATTAATTCCTTCAGTTTTTCACATTAAGGAGACAACACAATGTTCACCCATGTGAGTCTAAACCATTTCACTCATGAGAATGACCTCAAGGTGCATCCACTACCTAACAAGAGCCTTGAGATCATCCATATTTATAGGTAAGTAATGCTCCATTGTATAAAAAGTTCTTATCTTTCTTATCCTTTCTGTGATTGATGGGCAAACCATCCCTCCTTTTTTCTAGGTCCCTGTGATATGGAGCATTGTTTTCTATCCTTTAACTTTCAGGCCATGAACTTCCTTACAAGTTAAATGTGTTTATTGTATACAGCATATTAATGCATCCTGCTTCTTGATCCACTCTGCCTGTGTTTCTTTTTATTGGTGAATTGTGGCCATTGACATTAATGGTCATAACCAACATGTACTGCCTCAACTCTGCCATGCTATTTTCCTGTCATTGGCTATCTACTTTCCCTTCCATTTAACTGCCTGCTCTGCTGAGTGATTTCACTCTTCTGCTATTCCTGGAACCATGGTCATCTGCATCTCTCTCTAGAATGTCCTTCAGTGTTCTCTGTAGGGTTGGTTTGGATGTCATGAATTCCTTCAGTTGTTCTTTGTCACGGAAGTATCTTATTTATCTATTAAATTTTAAAGATGGTTTTGCAAGGTACATCAATCTGGGTTGGAAGTTGTTTTCTTTTAGGACTTGAAATACTACAAAATACAAAATAATCTTGATTTGATGGTTTGTGTTGAGAAGTCAGTTGTGATTCTGACAGGCTCTCCTTTATAAGTGATTTTCTTGTCTCTAACAGTTTCAATATTCTGTTCTTGTGCTGAATTTCTGGAATCTTGATTATTATATGTCTGAGTGTAGGTTTATTTTGGTTATGGCTAGTTGGAGTTCAATAAGACTCAGTAATCTGTATGCCAGGTCCTTTTTCCATGCTTGGGAAATTTTCTGCTATTACTTCTGCAAATATTCTTTTTATGCCATCTGTGTTGACTCCTGCTTTTTCACTGACATATATCAGTCTTAAATTATTTTTCTTTGTGTTAATTGTTATTTCCTGGTTCCTTGTTATTTTTCAGAGATCTTTCCTTTTGCAATCATTGACTTCAAGGTCTGATAGTCTATCTTCAGTTTTATTCAAGAGGTTTTGCCAGATTTCAGTGGAGTTTTTAATTTTCTGAATATCTCTTTGAATCTGTCTCTTGCATTTTAATTCTCTCCTATATTGTTCATTCAAGGTTGCCATCATTTTCCTATGCTCCTCTTTTTCAGCTATGTCTTCTTTAGATATACACAGCAATTCTTTCATTATGATTGCCATTTCTTCTTTTACCTGAGATATTATTTCTGGTCTGATTTCTTTTACAACCTAATAAAGTTGTTTCTTGACTTCAGTTGCTATCATTTCAGAAATTTTAGGTGTTCAACTTCCAAAACCTTCTATTTCCCTGTCCCCTGGACTTGTTCTGTGTGGGCTGGAGGTCTGAGATTTCATTTTGTTCCTTCATCTTGAAATCATCCTGGGTTCTTTGGACAAGTTGTTATGAGGTCCCAGGTACTTCCTGCATTGGCTGCTCATCCACATTGTAGGGGAATGGACCAGTCACTTCAGTTTCTCTGAATCTAGGTTCCTAGGGAGGCAATGGAGTGAGGGATGGTCTTCTCCAGTCCTGGGCACCTACACAGAGGTTTCCTTGATGGCAGAAATATGCAAGGGTATGGCTGGCTGCCTCTCCCAGCCCACACTGGCTACCTGCAGGAGGGGTCCCTGATGGTGGACTGCAGGTGCGTGGGGATATGGCTGGCTGTTTCTCCTGATTCATACTCGATGTAGTACTTTCTAGCTCTCCAAGTTGGTTATTGTAAGGCATCCAAATCCACACTACAGAAATTTCCTAAAATCATCATGGTCTTCAAAACATCTTTGTCTACCTCAAATATCTCTATTCCTGCCTTCCTGACAAATATGACATTCACCTTTGAAAGGTGTTTAACCATACTTGCTTCAATCACTCAAATGTTCAACTCTAAACAATATTTTATTGTAAATAAAATAATATGAAAGGTCTTAAAGAGAAGAAATTCAGTTTTATCCTTACATCTCCATAACCTTCCACAGTGCCTGGAAAATAGTAGAAATTCTGAAATAGTTTTTGGAATACACAAATCTATGTAAATGAATATATTAAATGCTAAGCTAAAACTCTTGTAAGAATAAAGCATAGGGTAAACCTGTAAGACTTATGAGACAGCTTGGAAACTGAAAGCATGCCTCTTAACAACTACTGTACAGTACCTTTTCCTCCTCTCTCTTCTTCTGTGCATCCTACACAGCACCTAAGGGTGTGATTAAAACTTGTAAGACATTCCAAAGATGCTGCATAACTGAAGGTTTCCCATAGACAGCAAATATGTATTCTTCATGATAATGACAAAAGATGATCTGTGAAGTTATTTCTGTGTGTGTGTGTGTGTGTGTGTGTGTGTGTGTGTGTGTGTCTGTATTGTGTACTTATGGTTTTCCATTGAGAGTTGGAACACTCCACCATCTATGCTGTCCAGGTAGGAGATACTGGATCAAGTAACATGCATGATTCAATGGTATGAGGTCAGAGAAAGACTTCTGATTTACCAAAAAGTAGCAAAATTTGTCTAGGATGAAAATAAGAGATCACAGCAGAGTTCATGGGGAATGCAGTCAGACTTGGTTGGGTTGGAAGAGACTGTTACTTTATGTGCCTATGTTTCTTTTCTCAGAAGACATTTAATGGACCATTTAATTCACATGATAAAGCCTGAGAGATATATAGAGACTATCACTTTGATACTTTCCTTCACACACAGTCAATTTGTAACATTTGAATAGCATGTACTTTGGCCATCTCCACTGACATATCTGAAGTATTCAGTGA
>PVJX010019843.1:0-34262 GCA_004027295.1 Dolichotis patagonum
CGACTTGAGACCATTCTCTTAAGTGAAATAAACCAAACTCACAAGGGTAAATACCATATAATCTCCCTAATATGAGATTTGATAAGAGTATATAAGACTTTATGGTAAGCATGAGGCCCCATCTCACAGCTTCGAAGTCTTTCAAAGTTTTCAATCATCAGTTGGAATGGTTTTATCCTGTTTTGTTTGACTGTATCATGCTTGATGATATGAATAGCTGTTTTGAAGAAAACAAAACATTGTGACAGCTATTGCTGATTTAATATCATCCTTCTTAGAAGTCCTACCCATGCTTTTTTTTTTTTGTTCTACTACCATTGGTTCTATCACAGTGTGTCTTATTGGAATTTGAATATGTGTGATAGTTCAAACAATTTTTTTTTCTTTTCTATCAAAAATGAGATATTACAGTACCCATTGAACATTTTCTGTTATTCGGTTCAGAAAGCCCTGTAATTCTTTCACTCTATGCATGGCTTTATACTATTGTGTTATGTTTGATATTATTGTAATTGAAACTATGCTCAACTATAGCAGAGTAAGAGATATGGTGTTAGGTACTGTTGATGTACAGTTGACTTAATGTAAAGTACTGTGTTGCCTATGTTGTCCTGTTCTGATCTGCTCTGTACTGCCCCCTTTTGTTTTATTGTCTTTCAAATAAAAAAAAATTATATTATTCTTAAAAAATGAGATTTCCTAGTTTCAAAATTACATAAAAACTTATCACAGATCTACTATTTCCTGCCCAGTACCAAGTGCATCACAGTACTAACTCCATCACATAAGAGAAAAAAATAGTCTTGAAATGGTCATGAAAACTTAAGTGAAAATAAATGCTAACACACAAATACAGGTCAAAATAATAAGCATTTAAAGAATGCTACCACAGATACAATTTAAAAGCAATTAAAGGAGAAATCTGTATTTCCAGGTAAAGGTTTTGAAAATATTTCGAGCACTTACCTCTCCATGATTGAAAAAGAAGCACGACACTGTCACGAGGCCTCCCAATCGGCTGCCACTGGAAAAAAGAGGACAAGGAAATGGGACTGGAGAACAGTGCAGTACAAGAATCCCAGTTTGGTCCCAACAGAACCTTAAAGGGACATGGCATGATGGCCTTCCACAAATGCAGAATTCTCCTATGTATTTTATTTCCTCCAAAGTATCATTAGCCAAAATCATTTTATCTTTAAAACAATCATTTGCCATATTTAAAATGTAGATTCCCAGAAGAGCAAACAGAAAGGGAACAGGAAAGTCCTTCAGCCCCTCACCAAGAGTCTGCAACCTGGCCGTTCTTCTGGAAAGCATCAGGTATTACTAACTTATGTCTCCCTTATTTCTCTGGCACTATTTTCCTTAAAAATGCAGAAGGGGGCTCCAAAAGGGTCATAAAGTGGGCAGCGCCACACTCCTCCCACGCTTACAAATGTGCTCAGCGTGTCCGCACACCAACTCATTCACTACTTCCCAAGCCAGACCGCAAGCCAGTTTTCTATAGAACACACAAGGGAAGTACTGTTTACAGATAAGCTTTCATCTTTTATTTGCTTCCAGAAAAGTGGCACAGCACATAAATATCAAAGTATGGCAATCAGGCTTCTAAGTGCTGGTGGGTCCGGCAAGGACACCTTCATCTGCTCAGAGAAGAGTGAACACCTTCCCACTCTGGCTCTGGACACCTGGGGAGAGGATGAAGGCCAGATTCCAGTTGGCTGCAACTTTGCTTTCCTTTGCATCCCTCGAGGTTACTCCTGCTGAACACTTGCTGCTTTCTCAGCATCTACTCCAGGATCCGCCCTACCTTTAATCTGCAAGTGTGTCTATGACAAAGTGAGGTCAGAGAAGCTCGCAGGCCTCAGTGCTTGCTCTTAGGGACACAAGAGACGCAGGGAGGGGCTGCCCTGTGAGCACATGCCCAAGGGAAGAAGAGAGGAGAGCTGTGCGTCCTTGGTGGTTTCCATGTGGGGCAGGCAGAGCCACTTGCTGCTCAAAGGGACAAGAGCACCAAGAGAGGGCTGAAGGCCGAAATACCATGTGCCCATAATGAGAGACAGGGCAAGGGCCCCACAGGGCCATGAGCCATCTTTCAGAAGGCAGGTGAGGTGAGAGGTTCACCACTAACATTCAGGGTCTCTAAACGTAGGGCTGTGTGATTTCTCTCCACCAGCTGTCACGGGATGGGCACAAGCAAAACAGAAGAGAAACAGAAACTGGATTTGGGCTGAAAAGTGGCCGGAAGGATGGGTCACAGGAATAAGGGGAAAGAGGTAGGGAGTTGGACAGGCCAGGGCACAGAGGACAGAGGATCCCAGGAGGCATCCAGAGCACCTTCCATAGAAGAGCAAGGGACCCACACCCGGCTCACCCAGGGGGAACGAACAGGACACAGGCCTCTCTGGTCTCTCCCTGGAAATTAAAGTGCACCAGCATTGGCAAATAGAAAGATGCTTATTTTACATAAGGAAACAGACATGAGAAGGCTTAAGACAGAGTTAAGGGTTTTTAATAATAATAAATTTTAATATTCTGAGTTTTTTGGACAAGACAAAAAGTATAGTATTTCCTATTAAAAACAAGTCATGTTGATGTCCTTCTGCCCTCCATCTTAGTCACCCAAGTCCATCTAGGACCCTCTGTGTCCACCTCCCACATCCTTTTCTACGGCCACACAGAACAGGCTTCTAAGAACAGGCTTCTAATAGGAGTGTACCAAGCACATTCCCCTGAAATCTGTTCTTTTTCTAATCACGAAGCTTTTTCCTAATCAATACATGTAACCTAAGACATCCTTTTGATAAACATCAAATACTGTTTGCTACCACCGTATGCAATTTGTTCAGCCCTTTCCCTATTAGACTCAATCTCTTGCTATAATTTTGTAGAAGGTAAACATCCTCATTCATGCAATACTAGCATGCTTGTGTTCTCCAGGGACGGAGGCGAGAGAGGCCAGGGTCCCTGCATCACGCAGGAAGCAGCCCTGGCCCGGCGGACACAGCGTATCAGGTGCTGACATTGTGCATCCTCCCAGCACAGGCACAACTTTCTTTTCACTGCTGTCTGGACCACTGCTCCCTACCTACTCATCGAGCATCACGTTATAGACGCTTTGGGTCCTGCTGTCATACACTTCCCTTCTGTGAAGGGCCTGTTTGTGTCCTCCTTGTCTGTTTTTCTACCGGATTACCTGCTTCCTTATTTAAAGACTGCGGGTAACAAGTCTTAGGTGTCACATGTGTATTTTGTGTAGTGTATGTGTATGTGTATGTGTATGTGTATGTGTATGTGTATTTCAAAGTATTTTGAAATAATTTATGGTATATTCTGCCAGGAAGGATGTTTTTAATGTTACAAAGTTAAGTATGTCGATATTTCCTTTTATATCTTCCCCCACTTCTTGCCAGGTCTGTGAAGGTCTTCCCCTTCTCGCAATCATACTGCCTTCTAAAATTGTAGTTCAGTAGCATTTTCCACTTAGATCTCTCATCAGCAGAATCCTAACTTGTTCTCTTTGAAACAGCCAATTACACTAACATTATATCAAGTAAACATTCCCTTTCCCAGCAACATGAAATTCAGCCTGTAATATATATTATTTTCTTACAGTTCTAAAATCTGTTCTATTATAGTCTGCTGGATTCTGTATCTTTTAAATCATACATTATTTATATTACTGTAGTAGTTTGGCAATTTTAACACATGATAAGGAAGACTTCCTACCCCAAACTACTCTAATTCTTAAAACAATTTTTAGGTTATTCTTATTAACTTACTTTCCTATTACCACCTTAACAAGTCATCTCTTCAAAAATAAAAATAAAAAATAAAAAACTGTTGCGTTTCTGATCAGAATAACAGAAATTAGAAAGGATCTCATTTTTAGAACAGTGATTTGCCCATTCATTTGCATACTATCTCTTCATCTACTTAATTTTTATTGTCTTTCTTAGATTAAAAAAATATATAGACAAGCAATACAGTAGTCAAATACCTAAAGTTAAACCTTGTAGACTTACAGAGAAAATGATAAAATCTGATCATGGTAGAGTATTTTAACACTTTCAGAATTTGGCAGGGCATGTAAGCTAAAGAGAATAAATCAAGAATTTGAAGGAGATAATCAACAAACTTGATTTTGTGAAAATACACAGTATTTTGCACAGAAAGACATGTATTTCTTTAAATGACCAGAGAGTAATTGCAAAGACACAACCATACTCTTTCACTGTATCCCAAAACAATCTACAACACAAGAAAGATGAAAACAGTTTTGAGAATGTAATATAAAATTCTCTTTAAAATTTTTTCTGGAACAAAAGGAAAGCAAAATCAACATTTTATAACTTTAATCTTGTAACTAGCAGAGTAAAGGAAGAGAGTCAGAAGAGCCCAGGATAAAGTTTTCTGACCCAATCTCAGACTTCATCCTGTCAGCTGGGCAAAACTTTCCCCAGTGCCCCCACCCCGGCCACCCAGTCACCAAAACACAGGCACTATTGCAGTTTCTTTTAGGAACCTACACTGACAGGTTTCACCTCACTAATGGTGGGGGCAGATTTTCTGGCACCCTTTATACTCCACAACCCAAGGGAAGAATGAATTTGCTTTTCTATAAAGGATTACTCTGAGTCATCATTCCTATTTAGTGACTGAACTTGCAATAAATCTAAATTAGGGTCCCTAACATTGAACTCTCTCCATCCTGATCCTGGACTACATCACAAGTCATTTAATTTTGCTAAAAAGAGAAGTGTGGTAATCACAATACTCAAAATTGTTTTAACGGTTTTTTCCAGAACAGCTGATCGGCTGATATGTTAGCATTCCCTAGTGGTCCTTCTGCAAATTCCCTAGAAGGTCCTTCTGCAAATGACTGCCACCCTCAAAGAGTGTAAGAGCTCCCACTGCACAGATTTCACATCCCTACCCTTGCTGAACACTCACTGCAGTTACCCACACCAACCACACAACTCTGGGCCTCAATTTCCTTCAACATTAAATGGAGAGATATAAAACCTGAAATTAAAAACACTTAAATTTTTTAATAAAATTTAAAGATGTAAAAATTTTTAAGTCTTTTTAGGTCTTAAAAGTACTTCCCATTCTGATATTTAATAATTCTACACCCCTCTTCTTTCCTACTGTTAGAGTTGTAAAGATCGAAATCCATCACCCAATCCTGACAGTCTTCATTTATCATCCAGACTTGAGCTCTACTTGTAAAAGAATGATGAAACACTCAAAACCCAACATTTGGAGAGAAAAAAAGCAACCACCATTGATTCAGACCTGTATTAAACACTCTGGAATGTATTTTCTTGTTATAAATGATTAAGAAAAAGAAAATCAGTAATTTGGAAAAGGTGAAATTAAGAGGCTTTCCCTGCACCCTGAGATTCCTCCAGCAATGGCCCCACAAAGCAGCCTCCTCCTGCTGCTGCTGGAAACACCACCTCACCCTGAAGAAGTGACCTGGAGTATCCTCCTAGTCAGGTGCAGATGCCCACCCCATGTCCCACGCCCTGCACTTGCCCCTGCAACACTCCCTCCAGGTGACACCCTCCTGAGGGCCGTCAGTTGCCACACCTGTGACCTCTCCAATGCATTCTCCACAATTCTTAAACAACTCCAGTCACTACTACCCTCCACACAACCCTTCAAAGCCATCACCCTCTCAAGGTCACATCCAGACACAGAGTGTGTCCCAAGTGCTGGCAGGGTCTGGGCAAGAGATGCCTCCCAGCTCCATTCATAAATCTTCCTCCATACTGTCCCTGTCACAGTGACTCAAGTGCAAAGGTCACCTAGGCAGCGGCCTGGTGAGACTGAAGCCACCCATGAAATGATGCTGGGCCAACCTTCAATGATGGGGACACTGAGAGAAGATGGGCTTGGGAGCTGTTCTGATGGTCATCACAGTTGCGATAGGCAGGCGGCCTGAGAAGGACAGAAGGAACCCAGGGCCATCTCGTAGGGGTCAGACGTGGACCTCAGTATGACCAGAAGTGTAACTTGCTCTGTGAGCGAAGACGTAACAGGGGGCAGATTTTGGAGGACAGGTGCCAATATTTTCAACCAATATCTCTCATCAATTTATGCATATGAAAGAGAAACACTTATGTTTTAAATATTCATGCACAACTGTTAGACCAAATGGGTTTGGTTAAAGATACGGTAGCAGGCCAAGTTAACAGAACATTCAAAAAACATGTGTCTGGGAAAGTTGGAGACCGTGTAATTCACAGCCTATCGGAGATGTTTTTAGAACCCCTAAGAAGAAAAAAAAGAAGTCTGAATAAATAGGAAACTTAAAACAAAAAAAAAGAGGGGGGAAAAACCCCAGATAAAATAATGGGAGTAAAACAGACATAAAAGACAATAAATTCAATTTTTCCTTGAAATAAATGAGGAAGTAGAAATTGCTGGAAAAAAAAGCTAATAGATTCTGCCAGAGGCTAAAAAAGCACGTCCTTAACTCATGAGGGTTATGCTCTATGGGGGTGAGAGGAGACAGACAGGAAGCAAGACTAAAAAGGGAGTTCACAGACAGACTAGTTTGCAGGTTACTATAACAAATCTGCAAGTAAGAGTTATAAAAAATAGTATGTTCTCTATCTCAGAGGAGCTGTTCTGAGGCTCCAAGGCCAGAGAAGATTAACAGCGAAAATGAGAAGCAACAGCATCCATCTTGCTCCATAGGAGGCTGGCTGTGTGTGGAAGGTGTGCAGCTCTGCTGGCTGCCACCCTGGGGAAGAGGCAACAGGCACTACTTACCTGTGCTGAGGGACAGAGGAGAGCCAAGGAGACATGAGGAAGGGACACACTCACAAGGTAGGGAGGAGATGGGGCAGACTAGAGTGGCCACGGGGATACTGGGCAGCAGGCATAAAATGTGGGCAGGTCCACAAATAGATCATTAAAGTTCTGAGTAAAAGCCACCTCAGTGCTAGGTGTAGGTATGTAGTGCAAGTAAAATCCCAGCACTCCAGGAGGCTGAGGTAGGACAATGACAAACTGGAGGCCAGGTTGGGCAGCTCAATGAGTTGGCAAGAACTTGATTCAATTCAATCCTGAACATCTTAAAAAAAAGAAAGAAAGAGGCTGAGCCTCCTGAGATTGTTTAAAGGAAGAGCTCCCAGGAAAGGTGCTCCCCTGGGCCCACTGCTGAGCAAACCTGCCCAGTGGCAAGTCCTGCTCCCCCTCCCACCAGCACAGAAGAGGAACAGCTCCTCCTTTCCAAATAGGAAGCTGCCTGCCCAGCTGGATCACCAGGCTGTGGACACTGCTCTGCAGTGAACACAGAGCCAAACACCCTTGGGGAACGGGAAGTAATGTGGACCACGTAGAGGGGAAGAGGATTTCAATCTCAAGAGCCTTCAGAAAGTGGGAAGCCTCACAGAAGGGGCAATAAAACATAACAGCGAAGTAAGGGAGAAAATAAGACTAAGAAAATCATATTTTAACCCCAAATTTCCCATTTCCAAACAACAGGGCTTTGAGAAGAGGGTAAAAAAAATGAAGAAGAAAATATCATCTAAAAAATAGGATTAGGAAAAGAATTCCTCCAAACTGAAGACTGTGGGCACCCAGGCAGGTGGGGCCTGGAGCTTCCTACAAAAAGGCTGGAACCTCACCTAGGACACTGTGACTCTTAGGACAACAAGGAGAAAAGGATGAACCGGATGCTGCCAGACAGGAGGAGCTAACGGCACACCAGTGCCAGGTTTCTGAAAAGCCGTGCTTCACCTCAGAAGGCATGGAACAAAGTCCCCAAACATTTGAGCAAAAACAAAATCCAGAAAGTAGTAAAATACAAACACGCAAGACGCACGTTTTCAAGGACCTCCATGCGCTCTGGCTTGGGGACCAGCCAAGAGTGTGATCCTTCAAGACAAAGAGGCAGATGAGGAAGAGACCAGCACAAGAGGCAAGCAGCACGAGCCAAACACAAGAGGAAAAGTGCAGCCTCTAGAGGGCACTGGGAAGATGAGAACCAGTCCAGGAGGCACAGGGCACAGGGGTCCAGCATAGGGTCCTGGGAGGACCGAAACCATGGACTTTATACATTTGGTGAAGCGGAAATAAGTGTTTATCGGTCAGTTGTAGATCAGCACATAGAAAATTTCAGGAAAATAAACTACAATTATTAGCCATAGAAAAAATTTTAAGTTACTGATAAATAATTATTTATACTACTTGCCTTAGCAGTGTGCAATATTTATATAATCACAATATAGCGGTGAATTCTGGCTTACACGTCAACTGCTCCAGGATGTGAAAGAGATTTTCCGTAGACAAAGGGGGAGATGGGGTAGAAAGATAGATGGGGCAAAGAGCTGGGCTGATTTTCATCATGAAAAGTCAAATGATGCAAGAAGATATGGATGGGAGCAAAAATAATGAAAATTTACTATGAGTAAAATAGGTCTCATTCAAAAATCTGAACTCCAAGTCGCTCTGAATCTGAATCTTCTGGGGTACTTACTAGATACCAGAGGTAAAACAGTTCAATCAATATCAACTCTGTATAAAAGAATTAAAATACAAGATTTTATTTAGGTTATGTGATATAATGAGACACAAATGAATTTCAAGTTTAGACTTTGGTCCTATCCCCAAAATACCACATTTCATATACATACATACATACATACATACATACTATATATCTATCATCTACATATGTATTCATGTGTATATACACATATATATGAAAATATTTCAAAATTGAAAAAAAAACCCAAAATCCAAAATATTTCTTTTCCCAACCACTTTGGATAAAAGATACTCCAACCTGCAATAAGTAATACACCCAGTTGTATAAAACATTAATAAAAAGAAAGTTACAACTTTCTTTTAATAAACTCATTTGAAGAAACACCAACATTTGTTAGATAAATGACTATGAGGCACATAGAAGTGTTCCAGTAATATTAAAACAAAAGTCTTTCTACCAGCAAAAGAATTTTAAAAGTAAATTTTATTAACCTTGGCTTGAAACCCACTGGAAAAGGTACTTTCCAAAAAACAGACTAAAGCAACCACTGCCAAACAATCCAGAAGACTGGAGCATGGGCACAATTGCAGATGGCGGATGCCAAACTGGGGAAAGGCACCATCCAGAAAACAGACACTCAAGGAAACAGAAACGGCTCCGTCTGTTACTTTCACTCCAGTTTTTGCAGTAGTGAAAATGTCAATAAAGTGATTCCAAAAAAAATTAACTGATGAGGAAACTATTAGAATGATTACAAAAATCCCACATATGATAGTTAAAATCTAGAGCCAAAAAGACATCCTGATTAAATGGAAATATTAGAACAAATAAACTTGCCGGTGTTCATCTGAGCTAGACAATGTATAGAGAAGTACTTCGCTGAGAACAGCGGACGCCTGGGGCTGCAGCCCTTAGGAAAGAAGTCTTTACCTTAAATGGGAGGGTAAATGGGAGGATAAATCGTAGGTCGAGATCTCAGGTGCCACTTAGGATGAAAACACCTCAGATAAAACTTCTTATTAAAACATGAACACCACTCTCTTTGGAAATGGAATAAAGTCTTTTCTTCATTACTCAGGATCTTTCATACAAATTAACTAAAGCTGTAGATAATTTAAGGTCTACAAAGAAGAATATTTACAATGCTTTTATACGGATAGCAGAGTAGACACCAAGGAAGCTGGACTGTGTTCAAATCCCAGCCTGTGATTCACTACAGGATTCACTGAGTTTATGATTATAAAGAGCCTAAACTAGAGGCTCACATGTAATGAGTTAAACACGTATTTCTTCAATACAAAAATAACCTGCAGGAAAAATCAGAATATTCAGAGAGGAAACTTTGGATTTCCTACATTGGCAAATGTTAGCAAAGCTTACGTGACAGGTGACTTATTTTCATTGTGTTTTCCTATACAACAACCATGATCTAACACAATTAATTAATTTCATTCTATCAAAAAAGTATTCCCTGAAGGCAAGGACTCTCTTGGACATTCTGCAAACACTCTTGTTCTCCAATAGGAGATATGTGCTCACAGAAGTCTTTTCTCCCTACCCAGTCACCTCTTACAGGGACCCTGGTCTTTCCTGATAAAAATGCTTCAGCTCTTCATTTCAAGCTCAAGAGGAATTTGTTACAATATATTTTCTTTTAAATCTAAAGGCAAACCAAAGAACTAGCAGTCACTTTAAATTCTTCTGGTATTATTTACTCAGATTATATGAACACTTAATAGTAACAAGTCCAACCCTCAATATAGAGCCTCAGTACAGCACTGCTTTTAACTAGAGCAGCCTAGGTTGCCAGAGGTTTAAGAAACACCCCTAACACAGAAAGTGAAGACCAGAAGATCAAAGAGCAAGAAGGAAGATGCCCAGATTCTCAGAAGGAAAAAAATCATTCATAACTCATAGATGAGTTCATGAAATGAAAATACTACTTTAAAAAATATTCACCGGACAAGTAATCCTTAGAAATCAAAAGCATAATAATAAAAATGAAAAATTCCATAGAAAGGTTAGAAAAATAAGACTAATAAAATTCCTAGAAAATAAAACAAAGCCAAGAAGATTAAAACTGGAAAGAGACATAAACACCAGAAGACTAAGAAATGTATCACTGAAATAATAAGTTTTAGAAGAAAAGAGAATGAAATAAATGAAAAAATAATTTAAGAAAACTTCTCAGTAACTAAAGCTGTAACTTACAAAACTGAACCAACCCATCAAATGTGCAGAATACATGGAAGCACACTGGCACGCAATTTCATAGCAAAGAAAAGAACATACAATCTTCTAGTCTTCTAGGAAGAAAAGGAAAGGTCACATTCAAAGGTTTAGGACCCAGAGAAACACAAAGAACAGGAATGTCTTCACAGCAGTGCCCAAGCAGGACAAGAGCAAGGCCTTCAAAATTCTCAAGGAAAGTGTTCTCAACAAATAGTTCATAGTGGGCAAACTTAGCTGTGATCCCCTATACAAATGAAAAGAAAGTTAAACACTTTCAACACTCAGTAGCAGAAGATAAACACTTCCATTCCAAAGAGCACAAATGGGACACAAAGGAATGGGATTAAAGCAAGTCCAAAATCCACCAGGGCAAACATTAAGTCCTATAGTTCCATGAGTAGCATCCAAGGCAGTATGTGGCAAGATGTGAACTCCAAAGGGCTTGGCTGGTTCTGCCCCTATAGCACTACTGGTACTTGTAGCTCCCATGACTTCTCTTTTGGGTGGCTCTGCTTCTTGCTTGCAGTTTTCTTCATTTGATCCACATTTCTGGCTTCTCCAAACTTCTGGGGTCTACACTGCATATTTGGCTTTACACTCACAGCTTGCACACAATGCCCTCTCAGAGGCATACTGCCTGGGCTCCCAGGTGTTCTGAAATCTGCATGGAAGCCTTCCTGACCCCACAACTCTTGCATTCTACATGTGTCTAAAACCAGTACCCATGGGGTCAGTGCCAAGGTATGCTGCCAGATGGAACAGTAGCCAGGTTTTCTTCTCTCTCAGTTATAGTGGTCAAGTGTCTGGATTGCTGAGAACTCTGAACCCAATCCTAAGGAACAAATTCCCTAGGCTGTCACCATTCTAACCAGGTTTTCTTCTCTCTCAGTTATAGGGATCAAGTGTCTGGATTGCTGAAAACTCTGAACCCAATCCTAAGGAACAAATTCCCTAGGCTGTCACCATTCTAGCCAGGTTTTCTTCTCTCTCAGTTATAGGGGTCAAGTGTCTGGATTGCTGAAAACTCTGAACCCAATCCTAAGGAACAAATTCCCTAGGCTGTCACCATTCTGGAACACGGTGCTCTGGGTCTTTCTTCTCAAACCAAAATCTTTCACTTCTGCAACTCTGAGGCTAAAAAAGGCTGGCATTCTGCTGGTTCTTGTGATATCCTAAAGACATTTTTCTGTTTTCTTGCTCTGAAATACTTGGCTTTTTCTTGCTAGTCTTTCCAGCAACCAATTTCTCCTCTGTTCCATCTTTGCAGGCCACAACTTTATTGCAGCTTCCTTTCTGACCAAATTCACATTTTAAATCATCCTGCTGGTCTCTTTGCTCTTGATTCTCAACATAAATCTGGCTAAAAGCCCTCAACAGTAGCAATGCCCCTGACTCAACTTTAGACTGCCTTGCAATTTCTTCTGCAAGATTAATTAGTCCACCACCCTTAATCTTTGTCTTAGGCAAGTCTCTGAACATGAGAAAAACACAGACAAACTTTCTACCAAGCCATCACACATGTGTTCTGGTGTCCAACAGCAGAAGCAGTTGTCCTTCCCCGTAGAAACCTCCTAAGCCTGATCTTTACTGGCATCATTTCCATCAGCCTTTGGGTCTTCTGATCTCTAGAATCTGCTATCAAGTACAGCCTAAGGTGGTCCAGTTGTACTTTTTCAGCTGGCATCACCAAACCTTTTCCAACTCTTCCTCTTCCTGCTAACTAGCTCCAAAAGTTCCTAAACCACAGGGTCAGGTATAGTCACAGCAAGGACCTAACTTCTCTGGTACCAAAATCTGTCTTACTTACTTTTCTGTCATTGCTGAGAGAAAGTAACCAACACTAGAGTGGCACGCTAGCCCTAGCTGCCACTCTTACTTCAGGCCAGTGAGGTAAACAGATCACATGTTCCTTATGGTGCTCAGCCTCACCATAGGCCCAGAGCAATAAGACCAAGGGGCCATGGGCTGGAACTTCTGAACTGAGTCAATATGAACTTGTCTTCCTGTGTATCACAGGTACTGTTACCAGATGGGGAAAACTGCCAAGAGGTGAGACAAGAGCAAACCATAGAAGATGAGAGGTGGAACCAAGTGCTGATGCCAGCTGTGGGAACTCTGCCCTGCAAGCAGCAACTGTTCAAGAGAACTCAACAAGAAATGTACACAGAGACAGAGCCAGCCTCCCCCTTGGTAGGTACATGTATTACTGAGCCAGATAGCTACATCCCTGACAGAGGTATGGAGAAGGAGGCTGGTCCAGCTGTCAGTGAGAAGCTATGACACCAGACTTCAGGACAGTGACTGTAAACAGCTTCACCAGCAGGGATGGACAGGAGCACCAGGGGAGGAGTAGCTGCACACCAAAGCCCCTCCCAATGACTTCCACACTTCAGGGCAGATTCTGCCCTAACTTCCTGTCTACTGTAAAAAATACCCTCCAAATATTTCTACTTTCTAAGTCCAAGGCTGGGTCAAATGACTAAAACTAACCAACTTGGGAGCACATACACCTACTTCTGGGGCACATGCAGCATGTGCAGACACACACACATGCATGCACAGGCGCGCATCTCTGCAGGCGCAAGCACACACAGGTGCATATGGACGTTATCTCTATCACAGAAGCAAGGCAGACAGGAAAGAAGTGGAGTGGGAGGTGAGACAGCACAGAAAGAGGACATTACGGTGTAGCCCTGGATGGCTCCAAAGGCCTAGGTGACAAAGGTCTGGCCACCCTGGGTGCTACAGGAAGACTGTGGCTATTTAGGAGCCATGGCCTGAAGGAACCTCTGGGTCGCTGGAAAGAGCTCTTCCACTGGATTACAAGATCCCACCCTTTTCTCCAGTTTTCCCACTTCCACGCCACCATGAGTTAAGCATCTTGCTCCACTGCGTTCCCCACATCATAAGCCCCCTTACCATCAACACAAAGCATCATGCCCCTGACCTGTGGCCAGGAACCCTGTGCTGAATGCCTTAGGCATGTGTTGCACTAATGCAAAACTGGCCAACACAACAGCCTCCTTGGCTGGAGGGCTTTCCAATGCTCACTTTGTTTTCATGAAGCTCAAACGCTTAGCTTCCTGTCTCTGTTTGCTCAAGCCTCTGTGCCCCAGTCTTGCACACCTCTTTTATTCAAGCCAGTCAAGAGTATTTCTCTTCTACTACATCCAAAAAGAATGAAAAAATCTTCTTTAGAAATCTTGTTATTTGCACACATCCTTCGTATCAGTAAAAGTTTCACTACAGTTTATGTACATATAGATGTTTTCCAGAGAGATAACTATAAAGCATACCCAGCACCCCACTGCTTAGCAGTAAAACATTAATTGTGAAATGTGTGATCCAGTCTACTGTTGCTACTCTGTAATGCACAATGACCTAGAGGTTACCCCAAACTCTGGAGTAACATCAAAATCAAACTAAACAGCCTAGAATAAAAGGTTCATTTTATCTGCCTTTTATCTGTCCCTGGGGCCCAACAACAAAATCTTCTGGTATTTACCAATCAGAGATTTCACATCCTACATACACAGTAATTTCCCACCAACTATGAGGAAGTTTCAAACTTAAGACACTGGTCCCCAGACACGAGTAATCTGTTGCCTTGAAATAAGAGATTATCTTATGAAATAAGTAACTGACATATGTATTAGCAATACTGCTATAAAAAATAATTTAAAATGCCAATTTAAAAGAAATGATGATGACTGAGAATTTCAGAAAAAGAATTATACCATGAATAGGTTGTGTTTGCAAAACACATATGCCTTCGTCCTAAGTCAGGGCTTGGCAGCCTGGTCCAGCTCACCATGTGGCTCTTTTCCATTTTCTCCTTATGGTTTCACTTCTGTGAAGTGGACTGGTTATCTGGTTTCTGAAAACTTTTATTACTGCATTATTTTAAAATAAACAGGATGCTGGGGTTAAAAAAAAATTACATCCTTAGCCTGCCCTCCAAGTTTCTAATCTGCCAGACAAACCTCAACTTTTAACATATAATACAATTTATATTTCAAAAAGCTCTAAACATAATTTTAGATTATCCTCCTTTTTATTTTTAACTCATATTTTAAGAAGTCTGAAACTTTATCCCACCCATAACATTAGGAGTGACTAAAGCAACCAAAGAGAATGCAAACAGTGAGAAGTAGTAATATAAAACCTCTACAAATACTTCATGTTAAGACCATTTAGAAAAGCAATTTAAACAACTGACAGAAAAGAGGAGAAATTTTATTCAACATAAAATACACAGGAGCTGCAAACCAGTGCCATTTACAGCTCCGTCTTTAGGGAACAAGAAAAGAGCCCCAGTTTCCTGAGACCACAGTGCCCCATTAGCCCAAGAATCACCAGCTCAGCTGGGCACAGGCAGGGCTGGGAAGAAGAACTCTGAACTCAGAGAACTGTGATGCTGTGAGACCGTGGGACTTTCTAAAGTGAAGAGTGTTCTGGATGCACATGAGCTGATAGACCCTAAGCAGCTTTTAGGAAAGACTAGGGCAGGATTAGAGGCTAAGCTTTTCCTCCAGGGAGGGCAGAATCAGTCAGTGATTAATCAATCATGACTACACAATGAAGCCTCCATAAAAAAACAAAAGGACTGGGTTCCAGGAACTTTCAGGAGCTGAACACACAGAGCTGCCTGAAGGGTGCTGCTTGGAGGAGGTCATGAAGCCCCATGCCCCTTCCTACCTGCCTCACCCAATCCATCTCCCCACTGTATCCTTTGCAAGATCCTTCATCAAAGGTGTTTCCTGGGTTACAGTGAGCTGCTCTAGCAAATCAACTGAATCCAAGAAGGGGGTCATGGGAACTCCAATTTATATCTGTGGAACAGGAACACAGGTCAAAAAACAATAATCAAAAATGGCCTAAGGCTTCTTCCTGCCACCCAAAATGGGGCTTTTGTGGGACTGAGTCCTCACTGTGGGATCTGACATGATCTTAGGTAGACAGGGTCAGAACTGAACTGAATGCAAGGACATTTAGCTGGTGTCCCCTGCAGAACAGTAAGGGTGGTTGCTGGTGGGCAACCCCTGTACTTCTGATAAAGCAACCAAACCCCATGCGCAGAACCAGAACACACACTGTGAGGTCAACACCAGGGGTTTTAACCAAAGGAAGCAGAAGTGGCACTTTACCCAGCAGACCAGGGCAAGGCGCCGATGGGGCAGAAGAAGCATCTTTTATGGGTCATAAGAGGGCTCAGTGGAAGAGAGGGGGTTAGGCAGATGTGTCTTATTTTGATTGGTTGGTGGGTCTCATTGCTGGGCTGTGGGCCTGTTACTTTGCCTCTCTTTTTGGCTCTTTGCAGTTAGGAACTCTTGATTATTATTTGTCCTCACCGGGGCAGAACAAACTTGTAAGTTCTGAGTTTTGGGCCTCTTCCTCTTTCTGGGAGGCCTTATCAACGTCCGCATGACCAGTGTCACAGAAGCTCTCTTGCTGTCTAGAGTAGGGATTAGAGTAGGAGAAATGGAGTATGTTTTTCTGCTCTGTGCTCAAAGATGCCTTTGGATAAGGCAAAAGATATTATTTAAAGTAAAGAAAAGTTAAAAACTACAAAGGTAGGGCTAGAAAAATGAGAAAGAGTCCGATGCTTTGGCAGAGCACTGTGGGCTCCACAGTCCAGCCACAGAGACAGGCCCAAAAGCCCTGAAGTGGGTGGAGCTATACAAAGTGGCCCTGGCCCCAGGGAAGGGAACCAGAGACAGCTGTTTGGAAAGACTCCAGTGCTGAAGTATATCACTGCCTTGCACCACTGTAAGCACTAGACAGACTGCTGTAACTCTGAAGTAAGATTTTATATTACAGTTGTGCAAGCACACACACATAGACAACAAACTAATTTTTTGACACCTAATAAATATAGTATACTCTACTATTTACTTTTAGATTCTTTTTTATGTATAGAACCTCGCTGGAACCAATCTACTAAATTCACTTTTAAATCCTGCAATGTAGCAAATGATATGCTTGGGTACCTACCATCCAACTTGGGGGCAGGTGAGGTTCCTGTGAGATCACAGCCCAGCCTGAATCCTGTCCCTGTACTGGTCAAGTCTGATTTCCTTCTTAGGCTCTGGAACAGATCTAAACACTCTGGCATCCTGGCTTCTCCTCCTCCAGTGCAGTCACTGTACCAGCTGTCATCACCTACTGCAGCCTCCAAAACATGCATCGTAGCACACCTGGCAGCCGCTTACCTGCTTTCCACTTTCCAACTGCCACCTTACCTCTCCCTGAGATGCCGTTCCCCTGACAATTATTTCCACCTGTACAAATTCCTCCGATTCTAAAAGATCAGGCTCAAGTGCTCCTCCACGCAGAACAAATTCCTCTGGAATTCTAACACTAATCCTTTGCTATTGTCTCCATATTTTCTATGGGTATACTTGTGTCTTGTGCTCCATGCCCACACTGTTGAGTCCAAACAGTCTGAAAAGACACTACATGGTGTGCTTTTTGCACACTGATTCAATAACCATATGCATCCCGAACACAGGGAGAAAACTACCAACCAGGGACAGGTGGACCCAAAGACTGAGAAGGCCCAGGTTAAGCCCCAAAACACCAGGAACCCCTAACCAAACCAGAACCAATACTGCCTTCAGCAGATACTGCACCTTCAGCCACTCATGTCAAGTTTATAACAAGTAGTACGGGAGGCAATGTGAATGGGTATTTTAACATTTCAACAAACATTTAGGGATTCTTCTTTCAATTAAAAAGTAACACAACTATAGTAATTTAGCAGTTACACTGTTTCATGTTTTAATTTCTTTCACTTGAAGTCTGATCTCCCAAAGGTGATAAAAGTGTCTGCAAGACAGATGTGCATTGCAATATGAACACATCCTCCCAGGGGCCTCGCTTTGGCTCACTGTGTCTGGGCCACGCTGGCCACAGCCTCTGAGGGTGGCCTCCTTTCCCAGCTGCCACATTCTTTTGGGAAAGCTCTCGCTCTATATCTTATTCCAAAAACAAAATCTTTCACATCCTCTTCTAATCAAGCATTTTCATTTCACACTCAATGAAATAATGAAAAACTTCTTAGGCCTAAGTCAGAAATAATTAACATCAAAATATCTTAAATCTATATGCAAATATATTTTAAATTGATCTAATAGCTTCCTTGGTTAATAAATATTTATCAAGAAGCACTCAAGCACTCAAGATGGAAACAATAGATCTTTGAAGTACCAAACAGGAAATGCGCTTTCAAAGAAAAGAAGGTAATGGGTAATGGCAATTGAAACTCATTATCCAAAGTTGGAAGTCACGTAGGTATGCTCATATTTCTGTACTACAAAGAAGCAGGAAGCAGCAAGAAAAGTCTGAAGAGACCCCTGAGGTTAAATAGGTCAAACAGTGTATCATGTGATAAATTGTCAGAAAAAAAACACAGAAACAAAAAACCCTTAAAAATTTGCAACTCTTTTGGTTCTAGGAATACTTTTCATCTGAGAAGTAAATCAGGTCAGATAGTTATCAGAATGCAAACTACTTCTATTTTAACATTAAAAGATCAAGGGCCATTCATATCACTTAATAATGAGTGGTCTTTCCCATTATATTTTACGCACACAATACAAATTGTTTATGTCCTAATGCCTGTGAGTATTTAAAACTGAGTATCCCTACCCTGCTGTAATCTCTAAAACTATTTTCAATGTGGTTGGCCACACCAATAGTAAAATTAGGCAAATATAAAATGTAACTATAAATAGATATCTTAGAAATATTGCTATAAAATTGAAAGGTGAGTTAATAATTAACTATTATGCATATTATAACTAGTAGGCATAATTACGTATAACATATCCCACAAACAGATACTAAAGTACACTTACCTTAAATAGGTGCCATATATGAAGAATAATGCCATCATCAGTCCATTTAAAATAAAAATTACAGCAACATAAAAGCAAGCGGGATCTCCCAATCCTTTAAAAATAAAACATATGTTCTAACTATAAACGACTTTATATGCCTGGCAATTTATATTAAACAGCGCTTAGTATGAAAATGGTTGCCAGATCAATTAAATGGTTGCTTGGGCTCCTGGGTGTAAACACAGCATGAGTGCAGACCCAAAATGAGAAGTAGGGCCAGGCGCAGCGGGTCAACACAGGGCTGCATGCCCACTGGTGTGCCTCCTAGGACACCCTGGAGCTGATGCCCAGCTCTGAGTCTGGCAGGGTTGCAGAAGCAATGCCAGTGCCTGAGTAGACTAAGGCCTGAGGCCATGCACTGTCCAGTCTGGGGCCTGGAGCTGCCACAGGAAAACCTGGTCACTCTGCAGTGCCTGCCCTGCCACAAACAACCCCACTGCAATGGAAATGCCACATGGACTTGTCCCAAAGCATGGACAGCAGAGCTCGGCGGCACAGCCACCCTTATCCTGGAGACACACTGTGAGTAAGGGTGCCCTTAGGTGGGTCCTCCTTCCCCTCCCCATCCATCCGAGTACTCGGGACACAAGCGAAGGCTGCTTCAGCCGCCCTAATTTCAGACTTGCAGAACATGAGCATGATCAAGTGTTTACCGTCTCTCCCATTCTGTCTGGGGCAACCTTATCACACTGCACAGCTAAGGAAGCAATGTTACAGAAATCAACGCACCTTCACAGCTCTCTATAGGACTGAGTCCTTCCCCTCTGGTAACTGTCCAACAGATCTTGGTTTGAACACCCATTAAGTCCATTGTCTTAATATAAATCCTGTACCAGCTGGCCAAGATTACCTATTATTAAGAAAACAGATGCATCATAAGAAAGATATTATGCTAAAGAGTTTTTATTACTAGAATGCATTGGACACATTTTTACAATCTTCTAATTTGCCTGTCCTGTGTCACTACCTGGCTTGGTTCCTTTTATATCTAAATAAATGAGACTCAACTGCAACACAGATTTTTTCACTGGTCAGTCTTTGGTCACCCATCAGTAAGAATAAAATACAGTAAGAAATTTGTAACATGTATGTTTTTCAAAAGCTACAAAATTCTACTAAGGGATATAAATGAAGACATGAACAGAGGTATTGTATCTACTTGAATAAAACTAATTTTTCTAGATAAAAATTCAAATTCCAATTAATTCATAAGCATTAAGCTATCCTAATTAAAACACCAGTATCTAAATTTTATCAGAAAAAAACTAACGGACACAACACAAATATATCCTAAAAAATATTAAAATGAGTTACTTAAAATAATTAAGGCAGTGTGACACTGACAGAGGACTCATGAGAATAATAACAATGACCACCACCCTCCTGCTGGTGGTAGGAAACAGCAGACTCTGCCCCCATGGTGGCTCTACTGCCCCCAGGGAGACCAGCAGAGCCTGTGTGACTGTTTAAGGCTACGGACAGCAAGTCCCTCTAGGTCACACCTTCTTCCCACGGGAGGCTGCATCCAACACGTGACTGGCAAGTCTACAGCAGACGCTGCACAGATTGCAGTGTGGTGGGCCTTGCTGTCAGGCAGGACAACTCCACAGCGGCCCCAGCCACAGGGTCAGTGTGGGGTGGGGAGTCCTCAGCTATGACTCCAGCCTCCTACTCATTGTATTCCCCTCATCCTCCCTGGGATGTGCAGCCCAAGGCCACCTCCCCAAACACTGCTGCAGGCAAATCTCCATCCCACTGTCCATCTGCCTATAGGACCCTGGCCCAGGAGGACACTGAGCTCCTGGCAGTGCCCTGGTCACTCCAGATTGGTGGGGAGAAGATGGACCACTCATCACCGTGTTCGGTTACACAGAAGATCAGTTTTGTAAAATCACAAATTTAGATTCCTGTCCCACATTATGATTAAAACAAATCCCAAATACATTTAAAAAGCAAATATAAAAATCAGCATTATCAAGAATGAAGTTTTTGCATCTATGCATAAAAGAGAAAACACAACTTAAAACGAGTCTCAGATATAATATTGCTATGTACAAAAAATATGTATACATAGGTAAACGGCAAATAAGCAGCTAAGGAAAATCTTTTAATGGCACAGCATAATATTAACATGCTGTATGTAATAAATGAGTGCTTATAAAATTCCAATAGAAATATAAGCAAAGGACATGAGTAAGTATTTTTAAAAATGAAAATGCATTTATTTATATAGCTCTGAAATGCATATATTTATATATTCATATATATATATATGAATTAAAGAAATACATTGAATAATTACATTTTCTCTATCAAACCCACAAGAATGCAGATAAACATTTTCAAAAACACTGCTGGTGAAGATTTACGTTAGTTATCACCTACATAGAAGGCATTTTGGCAACTTGTCCAAATCATGAAAGTATGTATTTTCCCAAACAAAACATTTCCACATACACATTTTTTAGTTTAAAACAATAAGATGTGGGTAAAGATTCAGCTTTGAGGATGTATACTGTAGCTTTGTTTAGAATATTTAAAAGACTAAAAACAATCAAAATTTCTATAGAAGCTGGGCTACACAGGCAAGAGCAGACTGCATATACAGCAGAGGACAGAGATGCCCCAGAAAGATGGTCATAAATATTCTTAAATGACAAAGGCATCACAGAAACAGTCTGCTCCTTGCAGTGGCACTCCAGTGACGTCAGCCTGCCCATGGCCACACAGGGTCCTCAAAAGCACACATGAATGAGATCCCTGACCTTGGTGGCAACTTCCATCTCTCGTTATGTGGTGGCTGGACTTCTCTTGCTCAGTGAAGGCCCAAAGAGGGCAACTGCACAGCAGAGACCAGAGTCACAGCCCTGTCAGCAGGGTGTCCTCTGCCACCAGAGCATGCTAAGGAGGACACAAGGGGACAGCCTCCACAGATTCAGGATGTGAAGCCAAAGTAAGTGGCTTGTGCCCAGGCTTTCCTCCCTCAGCTCCTGTCCACCCACCCTAAAAGGCCACTCAGTGAATGAGGGGCCTCAGACAAAAATAGGGTGGCACTGCTCCCTCGCTGAGATTGACACACCGGGGCTGGACAGTTGTCAGGTTTTCTAAACGGGGCAGCCACTGTAGTAGCAGTTCCCACAGGTTCAGCTAAAGGCTGTGCAAAACCTCTTAACAATCTGCAGTCCTTATCAACCTCCCAAGATACACAGTTTCTTTTAAACAGTGAAATGAAACTTAAGATGCAGAATTAGATCTCAGATTTACAATCAGCATTTAATATTAAAAAACACAAGTTTTGAAAAAGCAAAAAGTCACAGCGGGAGAAAGTAATTTACCTCGGGGTACAGATTGAACCTTTTCAGCGTGTTAATGACGAGGGGGTATTCCGTCAGTTTATCATTCATGATCATCCGTACTCCATGCAGAAATGAGGGCGCCTCCACAATGGTCTTGAAGTAAGAATAATAGAGTCCCTGAAATACCGACAGGCTCCAGTTATAACAAAAGGTACATAATTATGCCTCCACTTAGCTTTAAAAACATTTAAAATACACTTTTTTTAAAAAAGCACTCAAGCAAATAATAGCTACAACTAATTTCACAGGTTTCTGATCTCTGATGAATTCTCAGGTTGCAAAAAAAAAGCACATATTTTGGAATAACCTTATCTTAATTGAAATAAATGCAAAATAGCTTCAAATACAATGTCAACATTTAGAATGCATATATACATAAAATTCAGTATATTTCACTCTATAATTAATACTACTACAAATGTTAGAAAAACCTATGAACAGTGTGGTTTATTATGAAATTAAAATTTACCATAAATCAAGAAATCTTCCCAAGCCAAAAATACTTCCTCCTAACTGCCTATTTGAATGCGGAAAATTCCATCAATCATCTTTCCTCCAGATTTATATGCAAAGATGCAAATATCTTGAGAAGGTTGCATGTTGGTGTATTACATGTAGATTTCTTTCAAAAAATAACTGTATAGATCATTTTCCCCATCAGTTCAGCACGAGTACCCCGGGGGACTTGGGGCAGGGATCAGGGCGGTCCTGAAGGAGAAACTGTTTGCATCTTGACATCCTACTTTAGAAAGGGATCAAGGGAAGAATATCACACAGGACATAGAGCGCGGAGGGTCAAGCAGCACAGGGAGGAAGTACAGGAAGAAGTGCAGGGACAGAGAGATAAACACAGGGTACGAGTGCCACCTTCCATCAGCAGGACCTAGCACCACCCTGCCAGCCTCGGCCAAACTCTAAATTGAATTTTAGAATTAGAAACAAAAACATGATTGCCTACCAATATTTACTGGAAATAAAAGATCACTCCACTATGATGCTTTAACTCTCATCTCTTATATCACTATCTGTTAAACTGTATCTCCTTCCGTTTTGCGTTGAATCCTGTCTGGCAAAAAGTCAGGTCCACCAGAACCTGTGAATTTGACCTGATTTGGAAACAGGATCCTCCCAGATGTAACCAAGTTATGATGGGGTGGCTGTGATAACCAGCCTTTTGGAAGAAGAGAGAAATGTGAACACAGAGAGCAGAGCCAGGGGGTGCAGGCAGAAGGGCAAGGCACCCCAGCCAAGGGACTCCAGACGGCTGGGGACAGGACGCCAGACATTCTGTTTTAACTCTGACCCCTGGAACTGAAAGAAAATTAATTTCTCCTGGTTTGGGCCTCCTGATTTGGTGTGCTTTATTATCACAATCCTGGGAAACTGCCAGACTTACTCTGTTCTGTAGGTTGGATTTTGTAAGCATACAAATATCACATTCAATAATTAACCAAAATATTTAAATTACTAATTATCAAACTAAAAATAAAACAAAGTAAGGTGGGTATTATGGTACATGCCTGAAATCTGGGGCTGAGAGAAATGGTTTGTTTGCAAGTTCAAGGCTGGCTTGGGCTATGTAGCATTACTCTGTCTCCAAAAAATCAAAAACAAAAAACAACCAAATTTATCAAATTGGAAGAAGAATTTAAATAACCTTAAGAAAGGATTTTGCTATACAACCACAATGGAGTATATCCTAAGATCAAAATAAACCACAAGAAAATCTTACATTAGTTTTGGTAATGTGGTTTTTGAAGCTGTTTTTGTTTTTTTGAGATGGGGTGTCACTATGTTACCCAGATTGCCCTAGAACTCAAGGAGATCCTCCTGCCTCAGCCTCTCAAGTGCTGCGATTACAGGTGTGTGCCACCACACCCAGCTCGTAATTTGATTTTTAATAATCATTCTGGCATTTTTATCCCTGAAAAATAAGTAATTTGAAATCAAGATTCTCCAGACCAGGAAGACAAAAATTTTATATCAAATAAGTTTTTAAAAATCCTAAATTCAAATTTTAATATGGGAATATAAATTCATGATTTATTTGCTGTATCAAAAAACAGTTTCCTGGTTACATTCACTAAAAGGCCTTGGTGTGGTGGTTGATTTAGGGCAATAAGTATCTATAAACCAAGACTTCTCAATTCCTCTCACCAGAGAGTAGTGGGTATGCTGGGAACCCAGAAACTCCACAGAGGGAAGGTCCTGTAGGACTTGGGAGGTTGCGGGGACAGAACACCCAGGTCAACTCGTGGTTTTAGACAATAGTAAATAAAAAAAATCACGTATGTTCCTGTCTTTACCTCATGAAGTATACCTTGGAAAGAAGCCAAACAGGTACTGTGGGAAAGTCCCTCCTTACAGAATTACAAGAGAAAAGGGTAAGAAAATAATAGAGTACATAACCACCACCCAGCAGGCTCTGAGGAGGGCTCAGCATGTACTTCCTAAACCCATGGCCCAAACTTCACATCTCAGAAGTACAGATAACCAGGGCTGGGGAGCTATGGCATGAGGCAAAAAGAGGTCACAACACTCACTAGGCATATGGCATACACCCTGAAGCCCAGCACTCTGAAAGCCTGAGGCAGCAAGATCACAAATTCAAACCCAGCCCCAGCAACCTGGTGACTTAGACTCTGTCTCAAAACAACACTATAAAAAAGGGCTGAGGATGCAGCTTAGGGTGACGGCCTGGGTTCAATCTCAACTACCTAAATAAACAAACAAACAAACAAACAAAACTGGGTAAACAGCACCACCCACAAGTAGTCCCACTAGGAAAAAAAAAAAAAGAAAGAAAGAAACAGAAAGACAAAAAAGGCAGCTATCAGGATTCTAATCCATCAATTTCCAGTAAACTCTGAATAGAATAACACCACAAACAACATGAATTAGGGCCAGGGATGTAGCATAGTGGTGTAGCACTTGCTTAAAAAGTGGGAGGTCCTAAATTCAATTCCTGGTACCAAAAAGAAAGAGGAAAAAAACTCCTTAAAAAACAACATGAATTAGTGTAGGCAGGTTCATAAGACAGATGCTGCCCTGTGTTCACCAGTGAACAGAACAACAAAACAGAAAAACAAAACAAAAATGGAAAAAAGGAAGAGAAACATATAGATCAGACTGAAGACATACGTCAACTATATGCAAGTGTGACCCTGCTTGGATCCTGATTGAATCACAATGTTTTAAACAGGACCCCATAGGTTCACTTAAGCAATGTTATATTTGGTAATACTGAGACACCGTTCATTATGGCCCTGTGGCTAACAAAAAACAAGAAAGTCTTGTCTTCTGAGACATGGATGAAGTGTCCACAAGTGAAATGACATGCTATCCTGAGTTCCCTTAACAGAGATGGGTGAGTGGAGGTGTAGACAGTAGCTGTCTACTGCTTAAATTGGAAAGGCAGAAGGGGAAGTCATCCACTCTTTTTACCTTGGAACACCTTTCTAGAATTTTCCATAATAAAAAGCTTAAATTGCCTAGATTCCTTAAAGTACTATGATAAAACACTCTATGGTAACTAACCATTTCAGTGCGAAAAGCCATCTCTCTTTCCAATGTAGAGAGGTGAGAAAAATGACGGTCATTTTCGAAGAGGTGTGTTATGTGGTTCCTGGAAAAAACAAACAAAGCAACAGCACTGAAACTTATACTAAGTATTATTTGTAAAAATAACTCTAAAAACAAAAATAAAAATATCTATTAATTTGTAGATGATTTTGTGATAATACAACAGTATATTTGTTATCCACCCATTATGTGTTACATTTTTATTAAAATTTCTCTCCATAAGAAAATATTCAAATGAGATTTTAAAATTAAAATGAACCAGAACAATGATATTTTAAGTAAAATACAATAAAAGTATAGCTTAAACTGTAAATGTCATGGGGTTACCATTTCAGAAACACCTGATTAATGAAATTCATATATCGCCCTATCGAGAAGATTAAAAAAAATTAATCTTCCTCTCAACATGAATGCACACTATTAATGTTAACTAGAGTAGTTTCAAATATAACTTTCTTAATAACAGATCGGTTTTTCTTTAAAAATTATACTATTCTAACCTGTATATATCAATTAAACTACTTTTTCAGACTATTGTGTTAGGTGTAATACATAGCCATACTTACTATACTAAAATTATTCCATTAAATATATGGGAATAACATACACCACTGGAGAAAAAGCAATCTTACCAGTGTAACAGGGCTGCAAAGGCAGCTGCAAGAAAAAAGAAATTTAAATTACCAATTTAGCATACAGAAATATTTTCAACTTACAGAAGCACACTTCAAAGACAAGCTTGCAAAAGCCTGGGATGTGGAAATGCTGGATCAGTTGGGGAAAGAATACTGACCCTCGAAATAAGCCGGGGCGGGGGAATACTAACCCTCAAAAGAAGCCAGGGGGCTAAGCTTAAAATATCAGCAGACTGGATCATCACAGAATCACACATCCATGTGTAATTTCCGCTCACTCATTCATTCGGCAAATGCCCGAGGCCGTATAACTTAACCAAATACTACAGAGAAACCATTAGACAGAAACCACTACAAAGGGAATCACAAGTAGAGAATCAATTGGTAAGAAGAGCTTATAACACAGATCAGGCATCCTGGGAAGACAGATGAATTGAAGAGACAGTAACGAGTGAAGTGCAATTTCTTATGAACTACTGCAATATCTGAATTTATACGATAAATCTTAATTCCTGTTTTGTTCTGCTTTTGAAACCTCTCACTATGCCGTGCAGACTGGCCCTAAACTCACTTCTGCAGTTCAGGTTGACACTGATTTCAACAGCAATCCTCCTGCGTCAGCTTCCCATGTGCTGATATTACAGGCAGGCACCACCATGCACTACTGCTTAACTCCTGCTTTTAAACAAATACAAAGTACAGGAAGCAAAGAAGGAACAAGCAAAAGGTAAGAGAGGGAAAAAAGCCATAACATCAATCTCATTTGAAAAACAGCAGTTTGCTTTCAGTCCATGCACAAAGAACACACTAAGATAAATCCAGAAAACACCATTCAATTTTCTTATATCACAAGATATATCTCATTACAAGCTTCTAATTTACAACTCCTAAAGAATCAAACCATGGGAATGTTCTTAGAAATGAAAACCAAATAGCTCAGACCTCACTGCTGTATTTTTAAAGTAGTATTTACATTTTTTATTCAAAAATTCATTTTGCTTTGTAGATTCTGATAGCTACAAAAGGCAGTTATTCTTTCTAGATCATCAAAGTTGCAAATACTTAACTTAGTCACTTTTCTATAAGCTACACTGGGATTCTTTGAAATTTTTATTTCTTTGAAAAAAAGTAGATCTGTTGACAGATCTACCACTTATTCCCTTTTTTGTTTCTATCTTTAAAGATTTCCCTCACCATAATAAAACTTGGGCTTTATGATTTTCTTAATTCAGCTATTACTTTTCTGAATAAATCATTCTTTCACTGAATGACTAACTGTAAATGATGTCTTTATCCTACTAAGAACTTGTCACACACACCTCTGCAATCCTTTTGAAATCAGAATTTCATTTATGAATTAATTTAGGAAGAATTTACAGGAAACAGAGCCATCGCAGTCATAAACATGGTATATAACTTTAATTATTTGAAATGCTTTCTAACTGTCCTTAAGCAAAAGTCCATCAGCACACTTAAAACAGGGTATCTCTTATCTATAATACTTGGAACCAGAAGTGTATCAAATTTTGAATTTTTTCAGATTTTTGAGTATCTGCACATATGAGATGCCTAGAAAGGGGGCCCAAGTCTAAAAAGGAAATGTGTCTCAGATGTAGAACCTGAGGTGATTGATTATATAGAACATCTTCAGTGACCCACTATGGCAGGGCCAGTGTAGAGTTTTCACTTGTGATACCATTTCAGCACTCAAAATGTTTCACATATGGAAGCCCTTGGGTTTTGCATTAGGGATGCTATATGCGTATATGTACGCTTTTTAAAGTGATCTGTTTTAGCATTTTTTCTGCTAATATCCATGAAATCTTTTTTGTTTTTATATACTATTGGCATTACTGCTAATATATATCTTTAAGGAGTATTTATTTTTTAATATATTTATATTTGGCTCGTATCCTAAAGTATTAACTCAAATAGTTTATCAATTCTCCATCTTAAAACATTACTGGGAAATTACAATTTTAATTCTGTTTTGTAATGTTACTGCTTCTTCAACCCATTTGACAATAATAAATAATGATGATGCTATTAAAGTTCTAGATACCACATAATTCTGATGAAAGAGGATATCGTGACTTCTCCTGACTTTACCAGCAATTCATTTCCTATCAAGCCACTGAGTTAGCCCTGGACTTCACAAGTCTGGGGTGGTTAACTAAGGTCTGCCAAGGGCATCTGCTGTCTATGTCCTTAAAGTCTCCCAGGAGCCAGAGGGATGTTGCTCGGTGTCTTTGAGCCTGCAACTCCTTTAACAGGTCTCCGCCCGCACCAGTATTAACAGAGAATCCCTGGAGTTCCTAGCCTGGGAATGGCACCTTTCTAGGCTCCAAGATCTATTCAGAATGTGATCAAGTTTTGAATCCATTCATGCCCTTCAACTTAGTAATAATGGTAACATCAGAATGTTTATTACACAGCCAGCACTTGGTAAATGTTGTATCTATGCCAACTCAATGGACTGTGACAACTGTCCTGTCTGGTGAAGAGGGGGACTGAGACAGAGGGGCCACTAGCAGTTGGGTCACTCATGCAAGGACATAGGGCAGGTGGACTGAGAAAAGAGGCAAAGCCCTGAAATTCTGTCCTGACAGCTATACTGGGGGCTCTGCAGAGCCACTTATATGAGAAGCCCAAAGTAATTTAAACAGTAAAATAAGACACAGAAAACAGGGAGACAGATCATTTGCAAATGGGCAGGGGAGCCAGAGACAGAGGGAGGGAAAGAAGAAGGGAAAGACAGTAAAAAGAATCAAGATGTGTTAGGCACATGTACTACCCCCAACACAGATGGGACCACTATATAATGCACCCCTGTACTAACAAAAAAATATAGATGTAATGACTACTGCATGTACCCAGCCATCAGTCTAGCACTAAAAAGTATTCAGAAAAAAGAAGAGCAGGTGGAAGGAGAAAACTCCTGACCATGAGGTATCCCAACTCCTCCTCCTGCTTTAAACACAAAAGAAAAAATGCAATTCATCCACTGATATAGGCCGTAAATTCTGTAGAGCCTATGAATATTTACATAAAAGGATGATGATAAAGTGTTAAAAATTGAAGAATGTTATATTTTTTATGTCATTTGAAAATGAAATTTCCAAAGAAACACTGTTTTGTAACCATGAAATTTAAGAGTAAAGTTATAAATTGACAAAAACATCTGTGAGCATTCCTAGAGCTCTTCTTGCCTTCAGTAAAGATTATTTTAAATTGCTTTCTCTAAACTTATTCTAGTAATTTTCCACCCTTCCTATATTTGGGGCAAGTGTAACAAAACAGATAATCCATTTTTTCACATTAACACTTATGCCCTGTTTTGGTATTCAAAGGAAATAAAGTTGAGTATTTTTTATTATTATTATTATTTTAAATCGGTACCGGGTATCGAACTCACAACCACACGCTTGCAAGACAGGTGCTTATGCCACTGAGCTAAATCCCCAGCCCTATTTTTTTTGTTTTAAAAAAATCAAAACATTAAAATGTTTTTAAAATGTAAATTTCAAAAAGAATTCAAGCTTGTTCTATAAGAAAACAGAATTCAAAGGAAGATTTGCTACATAATGTAATTCAAAGGATCACATTCCTTATGCCTAAGAATTCTGGAAAGCTCTTACAATTTTGCTGGAAGCATATAAATTGCCTACACTCTCAACCTGAATTAGATATTCTGGGAAGTTGCATTAACTCTTTCTCACCAAAGAAACTGCACACAGTGTATGTCACAAATTTTCAGTTTACATTGATTTCAGAGGACTCATCACTGAATATTACTCTTCCCCTCTGATCAGAGTGTTTTCCCAGTTTGTGCAACCCAAACTCTAATTCCCAGAAGAAACAATGTTCACTGAACTTGGCCACAGAGGTTCTTGGTGCACACACACAGCTGGGACTCCGGGTTCCGTGAATTAATGTGCACTGCCAGATATAGTAAGGTAGGGGAGGATGGAGTCATTCAGATACTGTCCACATAATAAACCTAAGTGAAATACACTGCGACACATTGCTATAACACACACACACACACCATTCACTCCCTGCAATGTGGTACCCCAGCACAGGCTGTTCCAAGCCTCGACCCTGGGTGCTGCCAGATCTTCTGTGTTTGGGGTGCAGAGCTTAGGGTGCAGGGAACAGCATGTACCACTGACGACTCATGACAAGGTCTGCAGCAGGTCCCCAGTCCAGCCAGGGCCCCAGCTTGTACTCCCGCTGAGGACCTGATTCCAGCCATAGCTTCTGACCAGCAAGAAGAAAGGCCCAGCAGCACGCCCAGGGTGCCTGGCCCACCTAGGTCCGTAGCATCTGCAGGCAGGAGACAGGACACAGGCTTCTTCCCTAAGCCCCTCTCCTCACACAGTGGACAGCATGGCTGAGGTCCCTCACAGCAGGGCATGCATGGGGGCCTGTCCTTGTGAGATTTCCCAGCTGAGTCCAATGCAGCTTGAGCCTGAGGCCACTGTCCTGTCTGCTTCCCGACAAACCAGCGAGGGCCCCATTCACCCTGTAGGGACCTGCAGGCCAGCTGGTCGCAGTTGCACCTGCCAGGTGAGTTCCTCAACATCATGGTGCTTAACATTCACAAAGCACCTCTGAAAACTCCATTTCCACATCCTATGACACTTTAATCCCATTTCACAAAGAAAAGCTGCTCTTCCCCAGAGGCACTGGGCTATTCAAGGGCAGGACAGCCTGAGACGGGCACAATCCTCAAGCAGCTCCTTGGGTGATGACACCTGACAGTAGCCACGTGAAGAGAGGCAAAAAAATAAGCTATTCCTAAACGGGCGTTCATTTTCACTTAAAACATTTTAAACAGTTTGGTCCTTATTTATGACCCTTGGATCCACTGGGACAAGGTTTCCAAATCAAGCTTGTCAGGTTCTAGGCTCAGCCCTGTTCTCATCTCCCCATCTTTTCTAAGGGTCCACACTGAGTTCCAGGTTTGCGTCCCCCACAGAGTTCCCTGCTCCACACCAGCAAGCTCTCCTGAGGCTGAGTCAGCTGCTGCCTGCAAACTGAGCCCCTGCTCCCCTCTCCTACACAGCCTCACTCCCCTCTGTGCACCTGCAGAGCCCACCTTTGGCTGGCTCCAGTGGATCCCCCCCATACAGGATCTCCTAAAGCCCCCTGCTCTGATGACTCTATTCCTGACAGAGAAAGCTGTAACTCATCCCTCAGAGTAAAGAGAATTCGAGTGCATTCTGTTTAGCTGTCCTGGATGGGAGGCCTGGATGACAGCACCTACGCACATGCCAGCTTCCTCTGTCACAGCTCCAGGGCTTGGCATCTGGACCTGGGCTTAATTCATCTCCATACCACCTCCCCATGCATCCTGCATGCCAGGCACCTCGCTGAGCCACACAAAAGGAATCACAGGATGGACTCAACTAAAACTCTAAGCTTGCAAGACAACACCTAAACAACCCGAATTACTTGAAGGGTTCACATTACGTCAGTATATAAATAACATATCTAACCTGAAATACCTGCAAAACAAAGCCCAGTTTCTGCAGAGTAAACTAAAATAAGGAAACGACCAGAATGCAGTTTGAGAAAGAGAACTGTTATAACCCACAAACTCAGCTCCTTCCCCTCTAGTGTTGCCTAGATGCTTCCAAGCCAACAAATATCAAAATGCTTACTAGATACACAGTATGTTGCCCTAGAGGTCAAGAACACTCAAGAAATATAAGCCAACGACTTTGTCTTTACAGGTTAATCTTTGAGAGATAAGATTTAGGTCTATAAAATGGGATTATAGCCACATTTGACACTTTAGCAGACGACATAAATGTCAAGAACTGTACAAAAACCGGAGAGGGCAGGTCAGCAGTGACCTTCTCGGGACACAGTTCATTAAAGTAGCAAAGACACACAGGGATGCATTCCAGGTGGGGAGTCAAAGTAGACAGCCAGAAGATGGGAGAAATGTTGCTGGATATGACTCCATTCAATAGGAAAGGAAGATCTCTATCAGTGACACTGATGTCATGGTGCATAAAAAATAAGCCCGCTGTCACCTACATCCCGTCGATGCTCAGGGCAGGTCACCTAAGCTCAGGTTGCTCAGGGTTTCACGACAGCAGACCAGGAGAGCAGTGAGTGCACTGCTTATTAGCAGCCTCTTGGCTTCGTGCAAACTGCCCGTTTGTCCCATTGAGCCATAGGCCGCCCGTTCCTGCATGTCTTGAAGGGAGTAGGAAGCCTGAGCACAGTGAAATGGGGCCAAGGCAGCCCACACTGGTGGTGCAGTAGGGTCACCAGTGACTCTCAGGGAAACCAGAGATGCCTTGAGTTTTCAGTCAGGGCCCTTATTTCAAACTCCAGGGATGTATTTTTTTAGTTCACAAATGATCCTGATATATAATCAGGGGTGATCAGCACCAGCACGGACCACAGTGAGGCGAAGTCTAGGTGGTGGATATCCAAGCTCTCCTTGAGGAAAAAGTTCCTTACTACTACTCCATGCAACTTGGAGCCTGTAGTCCTTGTTTCCTGGGAGCTGCCTGGAGACACCCTCTGGACCCATGCAGTCCTCCCAGACTCCAGCCTGCATTTTAACAGGCCCCCTGCAGTGACTTGGAACCACCCATGAGGGCCACATTAGCCCTGACTGCATTCTGGAATCCTCATGGCTTCCAACTCGACAGTGTGGACTGGGACAGATCTGCTGAGCGACCCCAGGGGTGAGGGCCCAGACTAAAGGAGCTCACCAAGACTGCACCGTGAGCCTAACTCCACTGCAGATCCCACCAGGGCCTTGGAAACCTGCATTCAGAACAAGCCCTCTGGTGACTGTGCAACAGTCCAGATCATGAGAAGTGGTACAATTACTGAGGGAAGCCCAGCAGGCAGAGCATGGTAACAATGTGGGTGTGAAAGAGAGGAGGAGGCCCAACAGCAGCAACAAAATGGGCTTATTAGGAAAAGAAAATATAAAATCAAGAGGTAACTCTGAAGGGGAAACTGGCAAAACTTGGTAGCTAAAAAAAAAAACCATGATTAATGAAAGAAAGAAAATTCAAGTTATTTTTATTTCCCCAGTAAGTGATTCCTAGCGCAGCATCCCTTAGGTCTGATTCGACTTAACCTGTTTAGCCTCTGTGGGTTGCAATGCACAAAGCATAGAACAAAGAGGTTCTGGTGGATTATCCCTTATCTCTAACCCTGCACTTCATGACCTGGAAGTACCCACAGTTTCACCACTAACTCTGGACTTCACACTCCCCAAAGCAACTCCATGGCAATTTTCCTACTATTTTTTGTTTTCCTTTTGATCGTCTTGCTCCTTAACTTCAAAACCTTGCTAAATTTGCCCCTTCTGCTTTCTCTTTTAAACAGGGGAAAAATTTTATTCTGAACAGGAAAGAGTATATTATAGTATATTAATTGAAAGGCTCAATTAATTAGAGAGATAATGAATCTCAAACTGAGAAGGAAGATTTGTTTCGAAAATTCAGTCATGATTTGAAAAAACTTTCTAGTAAGATCTAAAATTCACAATGATCCATATGCTGATGGTTTTTGAGGTGACTTTAATCAGAATCTCCTTCATATATATTTGGCACTGAGCAAAACAGTGGCTTACAACTGTTAAGAGAAAAACACATTTATCCACTGCAGTTTACACAACACTTTCATATACTAAGAAGAACTGACCTAGGAGTTCCTGGTGGCAGATGTGGGTCTTGTTTCCCCATGAGGCCCCAGGTCCAGCAGCTGGAGCTTAGCCAGGCCTGGGGAAAAACCAGGTCACTCCCATTCCAGGCTCAGCTGTAGGGAGCTGCGTGATAGCCTCATTGCTGCCACCCCATCCCGCCCTCCTATGGGCATTTGGTGTGTCTGCCTACATTACCCATGATCTTCTCTGCCTGGCCGGACATGACTGCGACCTATCCGGTCTCTCCACAACATCTCTGCCTGATGACAACTTCCTGCCCTCACCCTATATAAACCATGTTCACTTCCTCAATAAACGAGACTTGATTGGAACTGCTCAACTTGTCTCCATCTCTCTTTCCTCTTG
>PVJX010019844.1:0-34459 GCA_004027295.1 Dolichotis patagonum
AAAATGAGATATTATAGTACCCATTGATCATTTTCTGTTATTCGGTTCAGAAAGTCCTGTAATTCTTTCACTCTATGCATGGCTTTATACTATTGTGTTATGTTTGATATTATTGTATTTGAAACTATGCTCAACTATAGCAGAGTAAGAGATATGGTGTTAGCTACTGTTGATGTCCACTTGACTTAATGTAAAGTACTGTGTTGCCTATGTTGTCCTGTTCTGATCTGCTCTGTACTGCCCCCTTTTGTTTTATTCTCTTTCAAATTAAAAAAAAAGTGCAGCTTTAAAAGGTGGGACACAATAGGAGGTATCTGGGTCATGGAGTCAAAGCCCTCATAATGGGTTAATGACTTTCTGGACTGAGTGAGTTCTCAGTCTTGTGGGATTGGTTTAGTTACCCAGGTTGTTAGAAAAGGAAGTCCATACCTGTGTCCTTCCTCTTCCTCATGCTCACTTCCTCCACACTCTTCTCTCTCCCATTTCCGTCTGGCTCTACTCCAAGAGTTGGTCCAGCATGAAGTCCTCACCAGCATGAGGAACCAACCGGACACTGGTGCCATATTCTTGGACTTCTGGGACTCCAAAACTGTGAGGTAAAAAATCTGCTTTCCTTTAAAATTTACATAGTCTCAGATATTTTGTTACAGCAACAGTTATGGACAAAGACACTGGCTGTCTATGTATTGCTCCATCTACTGACAACTCTCTTGTCTACTTCTTGTTACTCTAACTGAAGTCACTGGGTCATCAGTGTCTCTACCCTGGGGAGCTTCTTAGGAATGATAAATCTCAGGGCCCCGCTCCAACCTGCTGAATTAGAATCTGCACTGTTCCAAGCTCCTTGGCTGATTGGTGTGCACATTGTAAAGTGTTATGCATTGGTCTAGCTAAAGTTCTGGATAGGGTAACTGAGGTGACAAGGGCAGTGACGGGCATATAACATTAATTTCCTTTTCCTCTATGGTACCATTTCAGATGAGTGATATGTTCAGTGATATCAGCGTCATAGCACAGTATACAAGACACTAGTAAGAGACCTGGTGGTAAGTCCTGCCTGGGGGACACTCCTTCTAGGGCCATCCGTTATGATGTTGACCAGAGGGGAAAGAGTTTTAGGCTGGACTCCAACTAGAAATTCAGTCCTCATGTCAAAGAGAATAAACTCCCCAAGAGCACCAGAGAAAAGGCTGCCCCTGAGAGATAGAAAGTATATTTGCATAAACAAATAAAGAATATTACCACTGGAAAAATATGTCCACTACAGAAGTGAACAGAAATGTGGTCAGTGGTGGTCAGCTGGGCACAAATCTCAGAAAGAGAACCGTAGCCCTTAAAAGGTGGGAGCATCAGGCATCTAGAAGCTAGTAATTTAGAAAATTCAGATGACTTCCCATACATGGGACCAACCTATGCAAGTTTAGTAGCCGTTAGGTGCACACATATTAGGGTACCTGCCAAGGCATCGCTTTACCCTTAGACTGTATAACTTCTAAAGTGCAAGGGGGAAAGGGTGCTCATATACTTTGTTAATATGGCAAGTTAGAGCCTGTGGACAGAAGCTTGACAAAACTATTTAGAATTAAAATTGTGCATTTCAAAGAACCAGTTTATACTTATAAATACATACATACATAAACACATACATATGTTATTGAACACGTATTCTATCACTGTGCATTACAAAATAAATCAATTAATGAAATTTTAAACTTTCCACACTATGAGTTTTATGCAGTCATTAAATAGTGAATGTCAGGTCAATTGGAAGGATATCTACCAAGCATTATGAAGAAAAGCAGACGTAGCAAAGTATGAATGATATATCATTTTTACACAGCAAATAACAATATTAATCAAAGTCCAAAGCTCATGTCTTCACTCCTCCCTGAAAATCCATTTCCCTCTATTTCTACTCCACTCCGAGATACTGACCTGCAGGGAGAACTTCAGCAGGAGTCCTAAGTCTCTGGACTCTGCCTAGGCTTGGCCAGTCAGAGCAGGAAAACAGTGGGAGAGAAGCGGGAGCGGGAGGCAGGAAGTGGCTGAGTCTCAGGACCCCACGGCTTCTCTCAAGGTAGCTCTTTCTACAGAGCTTTCCTTCAGGTTCTTCTAACCACCTCCTTTTCTCCTTTCTTTAACCTGAGGTATAACTTTCCCTCTTCCATTTTTGGACATACTCATTGTCCTTTTATAAATAATACCATGATTAAGTTCTTTTTTCATGACTTTGATTGGAAGTTGTCACGTTTCCTTCTGAGACCCTGGCTAATGCCTGGGTCTTCTATCTGTATTTTCAATGCATTTTCATTGTTTCCTACCATGAGCTGAAACAGAGGGATGTTATGTGTGTACTGTGTAGTTCAAATGAAGCATATGGACTTTGTGTGAAGAAAGGAATGTGCTGATAACAAGGGTGGGTAAGATAGAGGATGAGGGGCTGGGCACAAAATAAAAAGAACAAGTAAGTGTGTATTATGTTAACCAAAAGCAAATGTAAACTATACGCTTAGGGTTGTTGCATACACATATACATTCATATGCATGTGTTTATGTAGGTATATGAGATAGCACATTTAACTTTACATGACTGAATTCAAAAATGCAGCGGGTAGTACAGCAAAAGTTCAGATCTCACAGCTCCCGGGGTTATAGGAGAAGCAGAGTGAAATCCTGATCATACAGCTCTGTAATGCAAACTGAAATATTTCTAATGGGAAGCAGGATGCCCCGGTTGAAGTTGAATTTGCTAAACAAATTAATGGGCTTATGGAGAATAAGAATTCCTTTGTTTTTCAGTGACTATATTCAAGAGAACAAAGAGCCACACATCTTGAAAAATGTTAGACTAAATCTCAGCTGTAGAAAAGTGAGAAGGAATACAATCATAGTTTAAAAAAAAAATACCTGGTGTTATGTTGGGAGAGGTTTCTATTTGTAGGACAGAACAAAGAAACACATGATATTGGTCAAACATCACTGCACTTTATTCCCTGATAAAAGGAAGACGTGATGAGATAGGACACCCAAGATTTGAGAGAATGGTTGATTTGGCATAAAACCAATTTTATTAGCCAAGAATGACAAGATATATTGAGGAGGTGTCAGAGCTGTGAGAAGCGTATAAAGCCGAAGTCTGGAGCGCAGAAGCCTGCCAAACTAATGCAGGCAGTGGCCCACGCTCCAGAAGAAGGTCGTGCACTTAGGTTCTGTCCCTTAAATCAGCCTCGGTGAGACTCAGAAACGCTTCCCTAATAAGGCAAAGTAATCGCATCACGATGACCATGAAGAGGCCAGTGCATTACGGAACCATTTTATAAACCATTATTGGTTTTACTAAAGGTCTTGAAAGATCAGAGGGTCAACTCGAAATCTGAGTTAATCACAGGACTAAAAGAAAGGACTGAATTGTAGAAACACTCAGCCCATTCCAGGGGAAGTCTTGGGAAGAGGTTCAATAGCGCGCTTTCCAATAAACAGCTTGTGTGGCCCTAGGTGACTGAGACACACAGTTGCTCAAATTTTGACTGGCCTGATCAATTTTTGACTGATTTGAGGCCATCAGGCCATACCTTTAGCTCTGTCTTTAGCAGAACAGGCGCCTCAGTACCTTATGGTTGACCAGCAGCGTTCAAGGCCAGTTGCTTTGATGTTAGATCCCAGCCAGAAAAACAAACCAGCCCCCCATAAAGGAGACGATGCATCCTGTCTTTCGTCCCATGGAGAGCATTAGTACTAAACACATGATCACTTGGTGTCTAATTAATACAAATGGGAGAGATTTATACCACACCAGCAAGGATTTGCTGCTTATCTCAAATTCTGAAATCGTAAAGCTCTATGAAAGAATAAAGATGGGAAGTCCCAATCTCTATTTCACAGATGAGCAGATGAGGCATTAAAGAAGACACTATAGGGTTTTTGCCCAAGGTTGCTAAGTTTTAGAAGCAGCATGGCATTACAAATGGACCCACAACTCATACACAGAAAAGAGTCTTCCCAGCGTCAAGCAGGGAGGGATATTGTAAATATTTTACCACAATTTTGAGCATTTATTAATTACAGAGAGATTCACAGTCTCCTTCAAATACGGCACAACACATATACAAGCATTCACTCACAACTTCGCATTTGTCACTTTAGGAACACACGGAGCCATTTCCAACCTGCATTTGTAACCAGGGAAATGGCCCTGCTTTTCAAACTGAACAGACCAGAGAGACATGTGTCAGCACATGATTAAAACAGGAAAGTACTGTTCTTCAGTCTCTCTCTATTTTCTATAATCTTAATTCCCACCTCATATATCTGTTTTCAGTGCCAATAAATGTCAAAATCCAGAAACCCATCCCAGGCTGCTTCTGCTGCCAAAAGTCCATTTGAAAGCGATCTCACAGGTCCTGGGTTACTTGCTAGCAGTTGTGTCACTAGCTTGGACTGAATATTGAGTCATCAGTTGGAGTGACTTTTGATTCTACAGAAAGTACAAAAGTGACTCAAACAAAAAAAGATAAGCAAGAATTCTTGGATCCATTCACCCTCTGACCTTCTGTCGTAGCCTGGCCCTGGGAGAAGAGATTGGAGAAATATTTGCTAAAGTGCAACAAGGCAGCACATGATGAAAACCTGGAGGTCCTGAGAGCTAGCCAAAGACACCACAGGATGAAGCTGAACTTTGTGGACATCACAGTAGTCTAGTTAAAATAGTGAATTCAGTAAAAAACAACATAAATCTTGGAAGTGGGGATGGTTGGGTTGCTAATTATGCTGCAGCAAATTCTTTAGAGGACAACTGCCCTATGTGTTCCATTATGTGTGGATATGGTCAAATATTAAGATAGGGACTCATTGATTAAGCAATGAAATGGATTGTATTCACTCAGACACAACAAGCACTAAATATTAATAAATATTCCCATGCAAAGGTGCCATCTGTCTATGAATGGAGAGTCTCAGCCTTTGGAAGGTTCTTTTCCTAGATATCTCATCTATTCTTTCTTTCTACTTGGTCATCTTCATTTCTTTGTTCTTATCAGGTCCCATTTCATGATAGAGTAGTATTTCCAGGAGGGGAGCTATATGTGTTTAGAGGCACTGGTGAGTTATATAACCTTCTCTTGGATGTGTCATAGGATTTTGAAAAAGAACAGTCACTAAGCTACCTAATATATGGTCAGTAGTCCTAAGCATTATTTAAGTGTGGCCATTATTATGGTTGAGAAGGAACATAGAAGACCTTGAAGATTTCATGCCCCAGATTTCCCTGTGACTTTAATGGTTTTAGTATTTCTTCTGGTTCTGAGATCATTAATTGATTTCACTGTGGTTCCTAAATTCATCCTCTCTTTCTCTTTCACATACACACATACATCCCTACGTGTGCACATGTGCACACACACACACACACACACACACACACACACAATATCATGAGTTTCCATGGCAGACTTAGAGAACTGTATTAACTATGCCTACAGTTCAGTGCTTATATTATTTCCAGAGGCTGATGTGTCAGATATGATGGAAAGTGTTAGGCATATAAATAAAAATAACCAAGTCTTGCCTTCAAGGAAATGATGATCTAATAGTAAGTAATCATAATGACAAATAATTACCAAGCTTTGTGTGGTATGTGCTGAAAAGACTCACAAAGGTGCTATGGAGTCCCAGAAGAGGGTACAGCCAAAATGGTATTGAGAGAGGATATTCTAGAGTGGATTGTTGAGATATAAATGTGAGCTTGGTGAGCACCCAAGCCAGAAAATGACCTTGGAGGTTCAGGGACTGGTGTGCATAAAGAAGGAAACCTGCAAAAGCACACAGCACGTTTACAGCACCCTAAATCATTGGTCACATCCATCACATTTTATCCATCAGAGGTATCAGAAGATACAAAGTGACTGGATACTGAAAGGGGTCCTGTAGTGACATCATGAGAGTGAGCCACACAAAGACCTTGGTCACGATCGAGGAGCGTGTTCTGCCAGATTAACGTCTTGGAAAAGTGACACTGGCTGGAGAGTGGAAGGCTCATTAGGAAGACTACTAGGGTGGCTGAAGTTTCACTCTTCTTTATAGCTTCCCTCTGTTTCACCCTTCTTCCATTACTCTCCTTGTGCCATCTGGGACAGAAGGGCTCATGCCTGACCAGATGTTTAACTCACCTGTCCCGGTGTGTGGACATGTGACTCAAGTACTCGGGGCTCATTCTAGGTGCAAGCTAAATGGACGGTAATTGAATTCATGGACTCGAGTGGGATGAAATTACCTCAAAGAAGTTAGGAGCTAATTAGCTAAGAGTTTATGCCTTCATTCAAGAGCTCAGTTCAGCTGTATGCACCCCATGTGTAGGAAATGGGCTGAGAACCCCCAAGTGCAGATCATTTAAAAAGAATTTAGGACATCTGTAAGGAAAGTAAGAAGAATGACACTGAGGCTCTTTAGCTCCTAAGCCCCTGTGTCTGTGTCTTAACAACCAGTGAGAAGATAGTTTCTGTGTTCTGGGAGTTTTAAAAGTATGCCCTTTTCAGATGTTTTCCAACCCTGGAACATTTTAACCACAGAGGATGAGGTAAGGAAACCCACACTTTTAACATTTTTCTGTTGAACTTAAGACTATCCTGCTATGTCTGGCAATTGAAGTGTTTGCAATGTTTGTAAAGTGTTTTCAATGTTTATGAGACTCTGGCCCAGTCAACTTTGTCATTAGCCATGTGATTCCAGTTTAAATCTCTAATTAAGTGGTCGATTTCAAACGAAAGCTTGAGAGTTGAAAGTTCCAAGAGAAGTTGGCTAAGTTTGTAAACAGCATTGAAAGATTTAAGGGAACTTGAAGGTCACGATATTTAGAAGTTTAATTCATTAGATTTATAAGAACTGCTTAGGTACTGAGAAAGTTTTGCTTGTTAGTCAAGTATTTGAAGTACTTAAAAAGAAAATCATATATATTACATTTATAAATGTGGTTTAGACTGTTTAAGGGAATTTAATTGCCAAAATTGTAAAGTGCCTCTTAAAAATTTATTAGATTTATAGATAGAATAATAAGATTTGTAGTTTGAACTTAAAAGCTTAAAGAAAAAAAATTCATTACTTCAGGGTACTGAATATTTATCTTAGAAAGCAAGTAGCTACAAACAATTTTTTTTATATGTGCAAAAGCTGGACTCCATAACCTCAGAAAATGCCTACTGATTTTTTTTCCCTGGGTTCCTTTTGCACTGAGGCAGAGCAAGAGATGCCGTTCGCTCTCTGGGTCTGAACTCAGAAGCTGGCGGCCCATGGGCTACAAGGAGAAGCAGCCTGCTGTGCTGAGACTGATCCTCCAGGCAAAGCAGGGTGACCTCATGGTTCTAACCTACCCCATGGTTAGCTTCAACCCTACCTTTATCATGCATGATTTATGTGAACCCAGTTCTCTCCCTTATGTGTTTTCTCCATCAGAGATGAAGATCTACAGCTTCAAACTAGAGTTCTAGCCATCGTAAAGATCGTGGAAGGAAGGACTCATATGAATCGCAACTGTGGATAATACTAGACTGCATAATTTAAAAAAATAAAAGAAATATATTTAGTAGTTGGGACTTTCCGGAGTCCCTTTCCAAGAGGAGATTTTCTACAGTCTTCCTGTGTTTCACAGGGTTCTGGATGGTTGACTTTGCCCTGACTTTTCCAGGGGCCCAACAGAGAACCACTGGAAAGTACCTACAACCTGAAATCAACAGTTCAGGGACAATGGTGCCATTAATATTAGGAGCTCAAAGGAGACTTGAAAAGAAGGGTTCAGTGTCGTACAAAAAGAGGTTAAGTGCTGTAAGTCACCCCGCTGGCTTCTCTTTTATGCAGTGGGGTACATTGTTCTAACATTCAAGAAGTAAACTGATTGGAGCAGCCAACATTAGAACAACTGCTATTAAAATGGTTAATGAAGCTTCATCTCCTATGGTTTCCCTGTACCTGGCTGGTTAAAAGTCTTCTTGCTAAGTACTAGCCAGGGTACTGTATCATTAGGGAATGTGTTTGGTTCAAGTAACATCATGTGGTGGTTCAGATAAACAGGCTTTTCCTCATGACTTAATCAAGCCCTTGGAAAGTAAAAGCTGTTGGTTTTTATTCCATAGCATAATGATGCCAGATACAGGGTCTTTGCTGTTGAGATTTCCTCATGAGCTGTCTATGGTTGTTGCATCTCTGGATAGAGAATCTCATTCAAGTCAGGGTCAAAGAGCAGATGCAAGTTTATTGGTTTCTTTTATTAGGAAAGATGGTCTTCTGCTCATCAAAGTTCTCCTTAACCTAGGGCAGTGTCACGTGACAGTTTGTAGCTGCAAGGTAAGCTGGGAAAGTTAGTGAATGTAAAGAAAATTTAGAATAATTGTACAGTTAGTTTATGTGCTACCATTCCCACCATTAACATCATTTATAGTGACAGTATTATGATGCCTTGTTTAAGGAATCCGGAAACCAAACTTGACCGTGAAGAATGGTTTCATTAGGGTAATGGTTGGACAACTGCTTGAACTTCCATGATATTGGTTCTTTCTTTACTGAAACTGTCAGTGTCCTATGGAACTCAATCACTCACTTTCCAAAATTTGCATAAGAATGTATTCTTGATATGCGATAATGTTGGATCTTCTCAATGTACAGTCTGTATAGTCCCCAAGCTGTAGCTCTAAAATGTAACTGTCATTTTCACCTCTTGGGTTAATATTTTTGTCTTTTCAGTCCTGCTAGTATCAACTGTCCCTCGTGTGTGTCTTAGGGTCTTACTGTGTGGTTGATGTTCACCCTATTGCTGGGTCCCATAGTGTAGGTGTGGGGCCAGTCACCAGAATTCCTCCTGCAGGGCCTGTTGGGTGAGTCCTGTATTCTCCCTCGGCTGACTAGCCTAGACGCATTAATGTAAACCAGCCCTTCCGTCCTATTGTTACTGCAGTTTCAGGCTGTTCCAGGTCTGCAGATCCACCTGTCTACAGTGTGTGCCTCAGCCAGGACCCTACTATGTCACTGGGGATCTCATAGGCCCTTTCAGGTTCCTCTGGGTTGGGGGAGGCCTCATTGACTCTCTCGCCAACCCATCCTTGGTTCTGCACTGAGGAAGGACTCACCCACACTCTTGCTAGCTCGCCAAGGTCCTACAGCCAGGAGGAGAGTTCGCTGCAGCCGCTGTTGATCCACTGAGTTCCTCTCCTTGAGTGGGGAGCTCACCACACTCTTATCAGGCCTGCTGAGGTCCTCTGTGTAGGGGAAGGGGTTTCTGAGTCTCCCATCAGCCCCCCAAGGTACTGCAGGTGGTTGAAGGGGTCTAGGGACTGCTGAGTTCTTTTGGGTGTGAGGGAAGGGGGCTGACGATCCCATTGGCTGCTAAAAGGAGAAAAGGACGAAAGGAAAAGATTATATACATACGTTTATACATGTATGTAGATATTACTGGTCTCTGTTTATCAAAAAAAACAGTTTGTGCTTTCATTGTTTTGTTTTGTTTTTCTATTTTGAAGATAGTATAAATACAACAGAAGAAGACACAACAAAGCCAACCGAGACAATGCAGTGAAATTGGTACATACTTCACAGCAGGTTACTGGGATAACAGTAATAGGTACCATAGTATATCTTGTTATCTTCACAATAGTTGTCTAGCCAATTTGGTATAGCAAAATCAAACCAAAAACAGAACATTATAAAACCTATCAAAACAGAATATTGAATAGCGCAAAACAATTAATCAGACAAAGCAAAACAGTGAAAACAATATTGGCCTTCAAAGACAAGATAGAAGGAAATCCCCCATTTTTGCTGTATTGCATCCTGTCATCCTCCCAAGAGATGCTCAGATCGATGGCCCCAGGTCAGCATAATCAACCCAACAATACAAGCATTTAGTTGCTTTATGTACGTTAGTTACTGTCAACTCCGGCTGTCCTGACACCATCCATACTAAACGGGGAGGAAAGGGAGATAGGATATTTGATTCTCAGCTCGCATGCAGGCAGGGAGTGATCCTGGTGTGCCTGCTGCTCACTTGCTTGCTGCCGTTTACCAGGAGGGAGGACTTGTTGCTTTCTTGTTCAGACCCCCAAGTTCCAACGTGGCTGGATCTCAGGAGATGCTGACTTGTTCTCTCATTGTTTACTTTATCATTTTTTTCATGCCTAAATCGTGTAACCTGAACAACTGCTTCTAAGATAACAATATGCAATGTATTAACGAGTGTTGATTTCCTTCTACGTTTTTGAAATTCTGTTTCATTTCTATCGTTTTTTCTGTTTTTCTTTTTAAAACTAAAAAAACAATAAAGGTTAGAAGAACTTTAATTAGATGGTGAATCAATAAAACTGCAGAGAATCTGTGGCTTTTGACTAATTGTCTTACAAACTTTGGATATAAAACTTATTTATAAGTTTGGATATAAAACTTATTTGGGGAATTTTTAAGGAGGTAGGATGCTTGGCCATACAGGACTTGTTTGGGCAAGGTGATAACTGCAGCTGGAAAACCAAATGCATGGTTTTGAATTTGCTGGAAGCTTCAATCCTTACCTAGTCTTCCTGGAACCTGCGAAGTATTCCTCCTAATATGGGAAAAGTACAGCAAGAACGTGTCTTATCACAACCAAAAAAGAATAAAGGAAAAACCCTGACAAGCAAGGAAATGAACCTTTTAGTGGTCTCTTCATGCAAGACTGCTATTTTTAACATCACAGGTCAATGCTGGACATCACGCCCAAAATTTAAATCTACTTTAAATCTCTTTGTGGAACACATAAAACCAAAAGCTGTTGGAAAACTTTGATTTTATTTTTAAACCTCTCTGTTGTCTTGGGATCTTTAGGGGGATTCATCTTTATTGCTGTGCTCACAGAAAGACCCTTCACCCCACTAATTGAGAGCTGGAAGCTGAGTGGTGTTTATCTCACCCACCACCTATCAGCTCGTGGAAAATAAAGGACTGCTGTCACTAAATATTAACTTAATCATTTATTTCTTCATTTCCTCAATGATTTCTTGTTTTGGCTTACATAATATAAAGGTGCTATTTATTTTCTAGTAAGCAGCTTCCAAATATATTTAGTTTTAAACATACATTCCTTTTAGTAACAGTGACTGTTCTGCCCAGAATTTGTTTCCTGCGCACATTAGATACTGAGATATAAAATATTCTTCCACTGATTTTTATTATGCATTGAAAAAGTCTTTGTTTTAACTTCTGATTGATGTTCAACCCAGCGAAGGCTCCAATGCTCTAAGATACCCCCAGGTATAAGATACCCCCAGCCTACAACTTCTGGGTCACATCGTTAATATTTCATAGGCTCTGAACATGCTCTAGGAGCTTATTAACCTATATAATGAGACGGAGGATTTTATTCACTGAAGTTTCAGGGCCTGTCCCTATGAGATTAATAGCAGTCACAGACTTCCCTGGGGGTCTCCACAAAGCGGAGGATCAGGAGTTGGGAGTGGAGTACGTGAGTGGAATGGCTGCACGGAAAAGAAGGAGGGACAAATGGCATGGTGGGATTAGGAAGCAGCGGAGAAAGATGGACATGCAGAGAAATGCACACAGAGGAGCTGAGATAGTTGCGCAAAAAGAAAAGAGCAGGTATAGGGCGGCGTGAGGACAGCGGTTGTGAAGTGCTTTGGCAGGACCAGATACTCTTAAAAACCTCGGGATGCTTCAACGCACCCAATGCTGTTAATAGTTACACAAACTTTTTCCAAGTAAGCAAAATATAAAGATTTCTACTATTCAGTCTTATTAACTCATGAAAATAGAACAGTCTTCATGCGCTGTAAAAGATCTCTAGACTTCCTCATCCTACATGACTTCACCTTTGCACCTTTGACCTAGGTCTCCCATTCCTCTGCAGTCTTTTCCTGCTAGTTATCATCCTACTCTGTTTCCACATATTCATTTTTTTTAAAATTGCGCATCTACGCAGTGAGTTTCTGTCTGCGTCTGGTTACTGGAAATTTGCTAGAGGAGTAGATTTGTCATGCCCCTATTGCAAAATCAAGGTAAATGAAAGTATTAAAATTTAAGAATGTAACATGTTGTTTAGTTGTACGCATCAGTTGTTCAAATGAGAAAAAAAAAAGCATTAACCCAACAATCATAATAATGAATAATTAAGAAGCAAGGATTTGTCACCAAGAAGAAAGCATGAGGGATTTACAGTTTTTAATAATATTCTAATTCTTAAAATGAGAGGTGCTTATACCTTTATTTTAAATAGATGGATAAGTAAATAAGGGAATAAATGATTTTATTTCATTTTATCAAGACTTTCTTTCATTGTTTTTCAAGAGTAGAAAATTTACTGGGGAATAGGAATAGCTCTTGAGAGACAGTGGGGACCCTGAATGGGTTGCCTCACCAAGACTTTCAAGGTTACACATGTCTTCTGGAAAATGCATCAGTGGCCAGAAACTGGGCTGGAGATTGTGGAGAAGTATTTGGCTTACACTTAGCATCCAGCTTCTTTCTCTTGTTCTCACTCTTCCCGTCTGCCCTTTAATTTCTGGGAACGTTGTTCCCACACACTTGGGTATTCCCCGGTGCACAGTGATTTAGCCGGGCACCATACATACAGTAGGAAGAGTGTACTGAGCATGGGATGCCAAAGCTTGGTTTCCAGTTCCCGCTGTACAATTCACTAATTCCTCACTTCAGCTTTCTTACCTATAAACGAGGCGATAGCCCTAGATTGTGAGAATTAACTGAAATAATGTCTGTAAGCGATCCTTCCTCAGTGTCTGGCACATAATGAATTTAATGGATCTTGCATCTGGATCAGTGGAGAATATCTAAATTACACCAGCAGACTATTTTTACCCCAGCCTGCCCATATGGAGTAGAAGTAAAGAATCATTTCTCTCACTAATATAATTTTCTAATCAAGAGCTACCTCTGGGATCATCGATTAAAAATGCCAAATTAGCACCAATAGACTCATTATCTGCCCCCTTTTAAAAATTACAAAATCAGTTAAGTGTTGCTGAATTTGGTACCAACAGGCAAGCTGGGGGGAAATTACGGGATAAAATCCTCATGATTTCTGCTTCACACTCATCTCCAGCAGGTCCACTGTGAAATAATGTCTTTTTTTCTGTTATCTAGGCCAAAGACAACATTTGTGCTTTGTACTATGGGACCTCGAGAGCAAAGTGCTGGCTGCACACTGCTCACCCAACAGTCATACTTGAGACCAAGTGGCCTCTGCCCCAGGGGACTGAGAGCACAGGTAGGGAGGGATGGAAGGGACACATCGCAGCATCTCGGGCGAGATACTTGGAGCGAGGCTTGCACCCTGGCTGTCACAGCCGAGGGTCCTTGTGAAAACACTGGGTTCCGCGGTGAAGCTCGCGTGCCTGTCAGCTCTGCATCTTTGTGTTGCCCAAGGAGCATCAGGATGGAGTCACCATGCAATCTCTGTAATGAATGCCACAAAGGTACCCAAAGGGCTCTACCTTGGTCTTCATCCAGGGCAACTATATCCTGCTGTTAATTAAAGCTGCATAACACGCCAGGGTTTCCACCAGGGGAAGAACGAACTGGAGCCCTTTCCAGTGTCATTTCTTAAATTGATGGTGATTCCAAAAATAACCTTGGGCACTCAAAAACCACTGCTATGAGTAGTGCATAGAGGGACTAAAAAGACATTTTTTTTGCTACTCCCTGTAACAATCATCCCACAGATTTGAAACTGAGTTCCATTCTCCTTGAACAAAGGACTCTATCCCACTCTTGCCTTTTTGGAACAAGAAACTGAAGCTCAAAGACTTGGCTCAGGCGATACTGTATTAAAATAAAACTAAGGCTTTCTAATTGTTATATTACTGCTTTTAATTTTACCTCCTTTAATGGAATTTTCAGGTCCTTATACGACCAAAGGCAAACAACTCAAACATTTTTGACCCAAACTACCTGAAATGTTTTCACTGGAAAAAGGTATTGAAGTAGCAATACTTAGCGGTTATAACTTTCGAAAATTGCCATATTCAAAAACTCCCTAAGACCCAGCTGCTTGAATCTGTATTTTGAAAAAAATGCAATTAAAAATGGCCTATCCCTAGATTTCAAGTTTTGTGTTAAAGTCAGAGACACCTTATTGTCCCAAGTGAGCAGTGGTAGCCAGGTGCATGGCTTCAGACAAAACTCACATTCGTTCCCTCATCTGAATGAAAAGTGATCACCGCAGTCCCCATCTCCCACAGAGCCCACCCAGGCCCCTTCTGTGTAAATGTCAAATGCAAGGTGCGGGCTGACAAACACTGCACGTTTGCATTTCTCTTTCAAGATGTATGTGGCTCGCATTAATATGGAAATAGATGCAGCTCTCGAGCACTTTTGAAGTTGTCAGGGCTGTTCTCGTGTGACAAAGTTTTCATGTCTCCGTGCATTGTACGGTGCTCCCTTGATTTTAAAATCTGTGCTTACCTGATGTATTGTAATTATGGGATCAAAAGTGACAGGATGATGCTATTCCAAAGTTAAAATGAATGATAATAATACCTTAGGTTTGTATAGTGTCTTTCTTCTGAAAAAGGAAAAGAGTTTCTGCATATATTACCCCATGCATCCTCTGAACACCCCTGAGGTATCGTTAGCCCCATTTTACAGATGGAGCCCAGAACAGACAGGTTCTGGGCTATCAGAGGTGAGTAGTATGATCTGGCCATCACCCCGAAGGAGGCATCAAAGGTCCCTATTTATAGCTAAAATTCTTGAACTCTTGACATGCATCGGCCACAACATACAGTGCCTTAGAGCCACAGCTATGAGTAACACTCACTGCCTGTCCAATCTCCGCTACTAGGCCTCTGACAATCCGATCATCATTTTGTTTCTTCTTTCTTCTCTACCCATTTGTCCCTTCCTTTTTGAGGATATATCCTCTAGTCTGCCACTGTGTTAGAATTCAGAGTCCAAGATGACTACCTTGCTTTTCTGTCCTTCTAGGGGTCCCAGGCTGATGAGGAAGCCAGAAAGGTAAGCATTGGCCTTATGTGAGTTGTGAGCACAGGGAACTTCTCAAGGGAAGAGGCTTAATGGGGCCGGGTGGAACAGAAGATTGATTCAAGAATATCGTCAAACACAAGGACACTGTGTTAATCCTACATTTCAGTTTCCCATTCCAACACACCTACCTACGGATATGCATCCATAGTACAGTATCAGAATTTACATTGTCCACCAGGCTAACAAACAGTTAAGAGAGCTTAGTCTATCTCCTACCTTGGCAAATAAACCTTTATAATGATCTGGAGGGCCGGGTTGTTTTCAAATTCTGGCTCCTCTAGGCTTCAAGCTGGCAGCATGCAGAATGGGCTCCTGCCTAGCCTGTAAGGGTGACTTTCCTTCTTTTCTCATCTTAGGCTCCAGTAGTGTCTTGACAGATCTCAAGAATACCATGCAGTCTTCGCAGCTCACAAGTCCAGGCTCCGCCCAAACATAGCAAACTGCTTGCCCTTGGCTTCAGAGGGTTGAGAGGGTGACTGCCTCAGATGGCAGAAACTTAGAGGAGGCTCCCTTAACCCCTAAAAGTGGATTTCTAGATATTGGCCAAGGAACTTAGAGCTCTGCTCCTTGGGAATTGTTCTAAGAGGTTAGGTGTTGGCACATCTTCTTGGGCTCCTGGACTTGTCCCCCCAGGAAAGAGCACAGTCAAAGAAAGACGAGAACAGTCTTAGATAGACACACAAGAACCATATTGCTGAATGTATGCTTTAGAGGGCCTAAGAATGCAAACAAATGCTATTATTATGGGAACTATCCTCCAAGCTATCACTCTCAGTTTAAGAAACCATGCAAAATTTGTTTCTCCCCAGCCTATCTTAATACATGACAGAGCCAGACTGTCCGTTGCTTAGGCCCCAAAACCCTCATAGTCTTGCTTGGTTCTTTGTTTAATACCCCATGGCCATAGGGAGATCCCAACAAAAGGGAGATCCTAACAAAAGGGATCTCCTAACAGTGTTTCTCACCACTAAAGTTTCTCACCACTTTCTTCCATTGTCTAAGCTACCATCATCTCTTGCCTAGAATTTTATGAGAGCTTCCCAGCTGATTTCCATACCTCTACCTTTGACTGTACCTTTGACTTCTTCCTGTCTACTCAGCATCCCAGCCAGTTGCGTCTCTGTGAATCTAAGTAGTGAGATCCAGTTATTTTGCTTAATACCTTTCAAGGCTTTCCAACTACGTAAGGCAAAAGCCAAATTCAATACTGTCCACTTCCTGTATCAGCTCCTGCTCTCTTTCTTCTGGCCACCACATGGCCCCCTACTATTCTTTGAAGCCATGAGCTGTACCTTATGGACTCCTTCCTACTGTTTCCCCTCAGCACAGTCTTCTGGAGAATTGTGATCACGTCCTTCCTCTTTTTCTTCAAATTCCTGCTTGAAATCACCTCTCATACAAATATGACTGACCCCACCATCACCAAGTCACTCCCACTACATTGTCTTCTATTGTACTTTAATTCAGCCAGCAGATATTATAAACACATTTGTTTTTATATATTTCTCTCACCAAATACATATCAGAATGTAAGTCCATCATGGTAGCCGGAGAACCAAGTAAGCACTATTCTATGAATTAATCATAGAATCCCAAAATTCAGTTCTGAAGTATATCTAATTTTGTTTTAGGTGGACTTTTCTAGTTCTTTAATTTAATATGGAAGTTTTGGAGTTATTCAAAGCAATCCAAATGGTCAGTAAAGGTATGCTTTATACAGGAAAGAGTTACATCCATATTAGTGTGAATCTTGGTATATTATTTACAATTCTGAACTTCACCACCTTTTATCTCCAACCCTTTGGGTGGTGCATCACCCTGCCAGCATCCATGGACCCTCTTATAAGTGATTTAACGTTACAGGTACCTCAAGGTAGTTTAGCACTTTTATGATCTTCTTTACTACTGGCCCTTATCTGTGTGATGTTTATATGCTCTGGTTTATTTGTTACTTTGAGACACTATCTAATTTTGCCACTCATATAACTAATTATCACAAACCATACATACAGCTCAAGTCATTAGTGTGGTCCAAACTTGCTTCAACAAATTAAAGCTACTCAAGGTCAAGAGCTTTGCTCTTTAGTTCCTACTCCAGTAGTTCCTACTACACCTCACCCCCTCTAGTCCTGCTCCCAGCTTCGCTATAATTGGGTCATGAGTCTGTGAGCAGTTACTCAAGAAGTTAAAGCCACATAAGTAGGAAGCTATGTTTTATTATATGGGACTACAAGGAGGGCTTTGCTCCAAGGCAAGTGGACAGAGGTCGCTGGTGCCCTCTCGGCACAGTCCCTCTAACATCTCATATTAAATCCTGCTTAGTTTTCTTATCATGGGCTGCAGAGTATAGACCACTCAAAAAGAAGAATGCAGACCAAAACCCCATATGAAAAACTGAGATACGTATGTTTATTATAGAATATTGTGATAACATAAACGAATCAAAGGAGAAAATAAAAATATTCATAGTCTAGTGCTTGTAGGTAGCCAAATTGGAAAAAATTTGGTTCACATCTTTGCTGTCTTTGATTATAATACATTTACTGCTTTGATCCTGATTTTAATCTTTTAACTTTTATGTACACAAGTTATGAATTATCCTCCTCTTAGAAAACATAAATGCAGAGAATCAGAAAAAAAATTTATAATCTCACTGTCCAGAGATTACCGTTTTATATTTCGGTCCACAGCAGTTCACAGTGGTACCTATGCACTTAACGCATGGAGATGATGCAGTATATACTTCACTTCTACTGAAATATTGCAACATTTGGCACCCTCCAAAACTGTTTTCATCATTTCATAAATCCTATCATTGAATATTTTCAAAGGATCATCATGGTTTTTGTGACTATATACTACTTCATTACAGACAAGTACCAAAACTTATTTTTTCACCATTATTGAATATGTCTGTTTTGTTTTTGTTTCTGTTTAAAGCATTTTTTGAGATTCACAAACTCTCTGGATGTGGAATGGCTGAGCCAACAGACAATAATATTATTGAAGCCTTGTTTGAGAAGGAAATCTTCTCTGAACTTCTCATAAACTTTTTCATAGCATCTTCTTGGTTATCTCACCATAAACCAGAGATGTCTCCCATCCTATCCTTTTCTTTGTAGAGTTCTCACCATGTACAAGGCACTTAAATTTGATCAATCCTTGCTATTTATCATGCAAATATAACATTACTTCAAATATTCTTTCAGTTTTATGGGTGATTTTGGTTTCTAATGCACAAGCATAGCTAAGTCAACTTTCCCAGCTTCCTATATTCTTTGTGCCTTACCACACACTTATGTTAATTCTTACACTGACATCTCTTAAAGAATATTTACTCATAAGAAGTACATTTACTGGTTATATACTACATATTTTTCTCCATCAATATTAATGTAATCCTAGGTCATTATTGCCAGGTGATCACTCATCCCACAGCATTGTTAATCTACCAGATCTCACACAAGCAGAAATGACTATTAGGGTTAAGACCTTTCATCTCTCCTTGTTCCTTAATTCAAACTAACAGGAATTTCATGCAAAGAAACCCAAAACAAGATAGCTCCTTCCAAACTCACTAGGAAAAAGAGGTAGAAAAATCAGTAAGAGCCGCATTGCCCTGCACCTGTGTGCAGGTGAGATGTGCTTAGATTGATATATGTGGTGTCATTTTCTGGACCATTAAAAATCCTGTCACCTCTGGAATGAAATGCTGCAGTGATTTACCAGCAGATGACATAACATCGCACTATCATTTAGAAAGAGAAATGAGAAGCACAAGTATTGAACCGAACATATTTTTAAGTTTATCACCTTAAAAAATAAGATATTCTGTGCGGTAGAAAACCTGTAAATTTATTCTCACCGATCAAGTTCTTCATCTAAATCATTTTGATTTAAATGACAAACCAAGCTTTGGGGGAATAAACAAGTGAATGAGAGAAAAGCTTTTAACAACGAGGCCAAAAGAAAACCTGGTAACGAATTGCAAGCTCTTTGAGGTAGATTTTCAAGGCCATTTAAGGAATTTAATATTTTTTTCTGTTCTTAAGACTTCTTTCACCTCTAGACTGAGCCAAAATAAGATGTCACCAAAACAATCAATTATTTTTTTTTATTTCACATAAGCTTCTCTTATATGGGCCAGAAGTCACAAAGCCTCAGAAATACCAGGCGTCTGCTTTTGGCCCATGGAACAACTTAAAGCAAACTACACATCATGAATCTTCGTCTTAGAATCTTTATGTGGTAAGGCAGATGTGATCTAAAGAAGAAATACAAATAGACTATGAAATTTGCTTTTCCTCATAAAAGAGTTCATTCATATTTTCGTCATAATGAATCAGAAACCTCATTTTAAAGAATAAAGGTAGATGTAAAAGCTCTGTAAAAAGCATCTATAAATGTCTATGAATGGAGTAAATATCTATTTAGACACCATGAGCAGAACTGCAGCTTTCCACAATCAGAAAAGCAGAGTCAGCTCCGCTTTGTCATAGCTGAAGAAGTGCCAGTTAGGGTTAAAACAGCTTTTATGGTGATATTAATTATTTCGGCAGCACTGACAAATTGCAGAGTACCTAATACTGATCACGTCAAGTGAAAGGGATTTGAAGTTCTAAGAACCAACAAAACTGAGGAGAATAGGTAGCTGAAGGCTCCTGTTTTGCCCATAGAGTCTCCAAGCTAGGGACAGGAGGCCAATGCATGTACCACTTCAGAGGCCATGTCTGTGGGAGGTGACCCCACTCTCCTAGCTGTAACTGCTCGTGCCAGGGACCATGTGTCTCAGATTTCCTGTCTCAAAAACACAAAGAAAGAAATTGTAGTCAGCCGGCTGGGGACCGTGAGGCTGGCCACGGGATCAGAGTTGGCCCAGTGGCAAGTTGGTGTCACTGGAGCCTGTCAGATGAATTTGGTCTGTGAGAATCAAGTAAGAAGCAGATGTTCTGGGAGAAGAAGCAATAAGAGACTGTGAGAGCCCACAGAAGTGATGGAGAAAAAATATCTGATGACATTCCTGATTCGGAGCGTCCAGAGCTGGGGACACTGAGGTGCTCCTCTGTCCCTGAGGGACGCTCCTGGAGCCTGTGTTAACCCCTCACATGCCTGCTTTTCTTGTACGCTGTTCTGAGCAGGGTTCTTTCTGCCTTGAAATCTACCATTCTAAAGAAAATGACTTAGTTTCCTATTTCCTTCTCCCTGGCATCCTGATATCAAAATCAAGACCCACAGATGTATGTTAGAGGGAAGTAGTTCTTTTTGATTGAGACTGTTCAGTCCCAGAATGGAACTGTTATTGAAGTGTGAAAATTAGCTCTTTAACCCCAGTTCAACTCACTGGGGTTGCTTAGGTTGTTTTCCTTCAGTTTACTTTTTATTTTGTTTTATTTATTTATTTATTTATTTATTTATTTATTTTTGTCTTTTTGAGACAGGGTCCCACTATGCAGTTCAGGTTGGCCTTGGGCTCACTTTGTAACCCAGGCTGGTGTCGAACTTGCAAATGATTCTCTTGCCTCAGCCTCCTGAGTGCTGGGATTACAGGAGTGCACCACCTCGCCCAGCTATTTTTCTTCATTGTATAATCTTTGGTTAGAGCCATAGCAGTATTTCAGGTTTGTGAAACAAATGTAATTTCCAGTTCTGTCTACCTACAATCCTATCCTTCATTGGTTGCCCTCAAATTTCTCCAATAGTCATTTGTCCTCCATTAGGTATATTGGAGAAATGACTGTGTATTTGTAAAGCTGTTTAAGCTTTGGAAAAAGCTTTGTGACCTTTGAAAGATACCAGATCTCTAAAGCGGTTGAAACAGGCTGTGGGTCTCTGGTTTTCTCACCTGTGCATTAGACACAGATTTCAACCATAGCCTCAGGACACGCCCTGTGCCTCTGTTGTTACTGTTTGGTTCTGGTGGTCCCTTGCTCTCCCCTCTTCTTTCTTACCAACCTTGGTGACAGGAGTAGCCTGGTCAAGGCCACACTAGGGCTTGACCCAGTCAGGGTCTCTATGGGTAACTCTTTAGCCAATGGCGTTTCTTGTTCAGCGGGGTGGATGGCAAGTAATAAACACTTGTGTTGGTCCCCATTGCTACTGCTTCTTCTCTGATTCCTGCCATCATTCCTACCCAGTACCTGGACATGGTTCCTTTTTCAAAAGGATCAAATTGATACTTAATGACATCTTATATTCTACTTAAAAGCACAAAAACATGAAAGATGGGGGAACAGTAAGCAAAATAGCCTTGTTTACAGATGAAAGTACAGTGAAAAGGAATATACGTCCAGGTGGCATCTGAGGTCATCTTTATGCTGCTTTTCATCACATCTCCTAGTTCTGAGGAATTAGAAAGAGCACTGGAAGAGTGGTCATTTGGGTCACAGTCTTTGACAAATAAACCAAGCAGCTTATGAGCACAACCCTTGCAAGAGCTACTTGAACATCTTCATTCCCTCTACGACTGCTTCAAATGTTTTAAGACTCAAAAAGAGACAAAACTCTTGCAGTAAGGAATTCTCCTTTATTCCTTCTAGCAATGTCTTGTATCTTGGAAAACGGTGTCTACGAAAGGTCTGCATATTCCCACAGAGTCTAAAGGAAGTGAAACATCCCATCCACCCTGAAGGACTTCAGCGTTGGCCTTTCGTCTGTGGGAGTCCACTTTCCCATCCCTGAGACACGGTACCTAACACCCAAAATGTATTAAAACAGGAAAGCTTTAATTCAGCTCATCATTTCAGTTCATGTTCGGATGCTCTAAGACAGGAATCTTAAGGCAAAGAACGAGTGCAGGGAAAAAGTGCTCAGTTCGGGGTGGCTGGGAAGCACAGTGGCTGCCAGACAAAACAGGAAACGTAATGAATTTAATGACAATACCTAGTTAAAAAAAAAAAAAAAAAACAGAAGAAAAAGACCATACCTAACTTTCAAAGCCACACCTCCAGGATCCACCCCAACAGAGCCAAGTGTGTGCTCCAGAAGTTCCCATGGTGTACCCCAAAACCAGCAAGTGATTGTCACACCACTGTCACCTCCATACCATTCCACTTGAGGTGACCAAAGAGCTCACAGTTCAATGGGCCAGCTTTTCAAGTCACTGGGATTCCGGTAGAAATGTCCTTGTTTTCTTTTTTCCCTGTCCGTTCTTTCAGAGATGATTGCCAACTTTGTTCCTTTGGAAATCACAAGGACATCCAAATACTGTACAGTCTTTTTAACAACACAGAAGACTAGCAGCTAAGGAATTTAAAAAAGAGAGACAGAGAGCGAGTTCAAAACCCCTTCATAAACAAGACTCACTGGGAACATAGAAAATTAGTGAAAAGATTTAAGAATACCACTGCTAATGAATGTCCACTTACATGAGGGCAAGTTGTTCTATACCAACAAGGCCTAATTTGTTGCATATCAACAAGAAAACTATCTAAAATTCAAATGGTTTAATCTCATTACTGGCTTCCCCCACCTTGGATTAACATGATCAGTTTCCCACAATTGGCTTCTAAATAAAAATAAAAATAATCAAATTTAAATTTGAGCAAATTGCTTTAGCCTGCCATTTAAAAAATAGCACAAGTAATCTAATTAGCTGAATTTATTAGGAGTAAATGTGAATGAACTCAGAAATTCAATTTGTGGACCATCAGCAATGCGATCTCTGTATCAACCTGTTAAAAGAGTAAAGCTAAATAAGGGTTATTTTTATTTTCAGAGCCTGACAATTATAATATAAATTTTGTTCTTTTGGCGTCTTATGATGAAGAGTCAACAGCATCTGCTGGTCTTAACAAATCCATCTTTACAGTGCTGAAATGTCTCCTGATATCCTCTAATTACTAGTTCAGCTTTTAGCCCACTCAATATTTATGAAACATTTGAACTTTTAGACAATTTTCTAACTCTCCTATGCACGATTACCCTTACATCCAGATAATTTCGATTTTGGTTTGCAGTGACAGCCCACATCGAAATTGGCATTTCGTTTTTGCAGAGTGGGGCAAGTGGAAGAAGGATAATGATATCTCAAGGGCAAGATAGGAGAGCTATTTCTGTTCTTTTCACATCTGCAAAATGTCCATCTTTGAGGTATTATCATCATGCTTTGTGTCTACACCTGTGTTATTTAGCGAACAGGGAAAGGGAGCCATAAGGGATATACTTGGGCCATAGACTTCCCAGTTCCCAAGGGGTCCCCACCAGAGCCCTGTTTCACAGAAAAGGAAGCTGAGGCTCTGAGACCCTTGGGTTCCTACCAAGCACAGCTCAGCTAGTGAGTGATGAAAACAGAGTCAGATTCGCATCCTTCTCAGAGGTGGAAAACTCTCTGCGATTAAAAGTTGCCCGACAAATACTCACTTGCATGGTTCTGTTTTATTTCAAAGAAGATCAGTTTCACTTCTAACAAATACAATAATCAATAGCTTTTACTTTCAGAAACTGGTGCTTTTCTGATAATCTTGGGTGTTGGTTGTGAGGACAGTTACCATTCTCCTTTTACAAGAGGAAAACCAGAGATTCGGTGAGCTTAGTGACATACATACCCCAAATCACACATTTTTCTATGTCACACACTTTCAAGGAGATGTGGATCTTAAATGCAAGTCTGTGAGCTCAAATCCCAGTCCCTCCACTGGTTCCCACCTCTTTCTTTACCCAAAGAAAATCCAAACTTAGAATAAACAGGTAAAGTCCGTCTTCTGATTTTTGATGCCTACCTAGGTTTCTAAGACTGCTCTTTTAGCAATAGAGGAGAAACAAACCTATTAAAAAAAGACTGATTATTTACTTCAAACTAGTAATAAAAGGCAATCAATTATCTGGTAGTCTGCTGATTTGACAAAAAAAAGATTATAACCTGATATGCATTCTTGCAAGACACCTATGAATCCTTCTCCTGGGCTCTAACAGCATTGCTATTATAAATTATTCTTTTGATTTGTTCCATAAAACTTCTTGGCTGCGATTTAATCCCACCTTTGCTCAGCCCCCAAGGAGCAGTGGTTCTCTTCCCTTATTTACAAGGAAAGTGTTAAGCTTCATTTTCTCAAGCTAAAAGACAAAAGCAGTGAGAGGCAGAGACTGCGGGGATCTGACAAGGCCACAAGGCAATTACACAGCCCTCTCCCATGTACCTGCCTGAATGTTTATGTGAGACCAGAAAAGGACAAGATGCCCTTCCCCTTGTGAAGTCTCTACTGATCACACAGGCAGATTTCAAATAATCTGCTCCGTTTGGCTCCTCTGGGTTTGCTTGGCTTTGTAAACTGTCAGCAAAGCCTTCAAAGTGGGAAGCCAGCTACTGCAGTCTCCTTGGGTGGATGCTGCCCAAATCGTGTCTGGCAGAGGACAGGTGCAAGGCGCCCGGGCAAAAAGGAACAAACGGTGTCATTGCGATATTCCCGAACCTGGAAGGCTAATTAGGTCCTCACATTCTTTTATAAGAGTGAAAAATCAGCTTCTTGAAGATTCCTTTAGAAACTGCATGCTGTCAGTGTATGTGACATCGCCCAGGTATTGCTGCGAGTAAAATGAAACCTTTCATTCTTGATTTGGGATCATTAGCATTCTGTTTTACAGCAGGCCATCTGCTGTGCTTATCTTCAACCTAAGATGCGAGGGAAGCCCTGTGTCAGCCCTTGGGATGGCGTCATCTGACACAACTATTGATCCCTGTGTCAGGGAAGCAAGGGCCAGCAGGGTGGGAGCAGGGTGGGACACTTGAAATAACAGCTGCTTCTGCAGGGAGCCCTGAGGGTGGGTCCCACAAAGGACAAAGGCATGGGATTCTGTTTTCACTTCGTCCTTCCAACAAGCCTGTTGGGTAAGCAGGCTGTCACCCTCATTTTATGCATGGTAGAGACAGGACCTTGCACATCAACTGACTAAATGTGAAAAAAAAAAATCTTTTGAATATTTTAAAAAGAGTGAAGCAAACAGTAACCTTCAGGTACAAAGTTTTCTTTTTTTAATGTGCTAGAAATTTTTTTAAGTGGCAACTTTCCACCTGAGAGACCACTTTTTACCTTTCACAATATTTTAGGCAGAAATGCCACAGTATTTTAGGTATACATTGACTACATGAGCCTTCTTTCGTCCTAAAATTTTTATTTGGTGGGAAAATATAACTTATAGGCAATGATTTAAAATGGTGCAAATTATTCTGACCAGTATGAAATCATTAAAATAATACAAGACAGATTAATATAGTTATCAAATACCAAACCTGTATACATATATTTGATTGTCACTGAATAAGTATTTGAGTGGCTGCTAAGCCACACCCATTTCAGGTGGCAGAAATTCATTGGCAAAAGCCAAATCTCCCCCACATAGAGCTCACAGAGAAAAGATGATTAGAAAATGTATCATTGTATATAAATAATTTGCTCTTTCCAAAACTGAAATGTGAAACGAAAGACAAAGATATATTAACGACTTTCATTCAAAAGAGCAGAAATTGAGAGCTACAGAAAACAAGTATACAGGAAAAACTTCATTAGAGGAAGGAAAATAGGTGTTGACCATGATCTTTGACAGATGATTATTTTTAAAAAATAGAAATGAAAATAAGCTATGCTATGATGAATAATGAACAAATAGCATATAACAATCTAACAATTTTTTGACAATCTTAATGATAATTTGTCAGATCTTTCAGTCTTGCTGGTTGGTAGAATCCAAAGCATAATTCAAAAGACACACATTAGTGTGTGTGTGTGAGACTCTGTGTGTGTGTGTGTGTGTGTGTGTATGCACAAGTGCATAAGTTGCATATATACTTGGTTCCTTCTGTAGAAAACACCTTTTAGCAGATGCTGTTTTTCTGAAGCTCTTGGCTTCTGCAGCACCAAGCATAGCTCAGTCTAATTTTGAAGGGCATGGATTAGAAACAAAGAAATACAAGCTAAACAATTTCTGTTCAAACAAGAGGTGAACCAAAAGTATGGCTGTGTTGTTTTTCAATTGTTTAGAATAATCTTTACCTTAAGTCAGTTTACAAAGATTTCACCAAGCATACCTCAATTTAGAAGAATAGCCATGAGACCTTCAATTAGAACTATAATTAAATGTCATTTGGGGACTAATAATGAGGCTTGCAACGTTATCTGAGTTGATGACAGTGAAGAAGGAATGGCGTTGCATGGTTCAGCTTCTGGTCAAAAATGCCAGCTCGTTATTATACTCCAGTAAATTTCAAGGACCAGTGTATTTATAGCTACTATAAACCAAAAATATAAAATGAAGAAAAAATAGAGAACGTATTGATTGCCTGATGGGTTTTGGAGAGTTTGACATGTATGGGAATTATTCTTTGATAATGAATATGCCTTTTGATTTCATCCAATTAAACTTGTTTCCTACTATTTTAACCTTTTGTGAAGATAAACATTGTATCAGTCAGTGCTTACAAGAGAAACAGATTTATTGCAAGGTATACAAAGTCATTTACAAGACTGGATTACAACAGCTGCCCACAGTCAGGGGTGGAAGAGGGCAAGAGGTCTGCTGCACACTGGAGAGCCCAAGGGTCCAGGCAAAGGCCTGGAGCTCAGTGTAGCATCCAGTGCAAAGGGTCTGCACTGGAAGGCCGAAGAGTCTGTGCTGGGAGCCAGGAGACAGTGTCCAACGTGAAGGCGGGGACTGGAGCACCTCTGAAGAAACAGGAGTGAGCCTTCCTTCTCCATTTCTCTTTCACACCATTCTGGAGACAGTCCTTCCTAGGGTGGGTCTTCCACATGCAGAACTGTGCTGAACCGATCTTGTTGCATTTCTTACTCAAGTTGACACAGTCAGTTAAATATCACAAGCATAAAATGTAAAGCAATTCATACCCACTGAAAAAAGGTATGACACTTTTGCCCTGGCACAGTGCTCCCGTCCTAGGCCTCTCATCATGGAGAATTAGGATCTTGGCCTGTGGATCTTGAGGGATCTGAATATTCCAGTGTCCTGATCTCCATACTGCTGGTCTGAATGTTTGTATCCCCTGAATTCATATATTGAAATTCTGGTCCCCAAGATGACATTATTAAGAGGCAGAGACTTTGGCAATGGATTAGATCATCAGAGCAGAACCACCAAGGGATGGATTTAATGACTTTGTCAAAGTGGCCCCAGGGTCCCCTTCTACCTGTCACCACACGAAGGCACAGGGAGAGGATGTTGTGTACAAGCCAGAAACTTCACCTCCTCAGGGCAGAATCTGATGTCACCTTGATCTCAAAATTCTCGGTGTCTAGAACTGTGAGAAATAATTTTCTATTGTTCACAAGGCCCTTAGTTTTATGATATCTCCTTATAGCAGTTTGAGCTGACTGAAACACCTTCCAAAACTAGGAATTCTCAGATGGCTTTTGAGATAATAAATTGTTTACCTATATTAGATCTAGAAATATTTCTCTTTGGAGGCAAATTTTTGAAATAGTAATGCACATTTTTTTCTCTCTTCTAAGAATCTAAAGGCAAAACAAACACACTGAAAATAAAAACTTACCATTAGGAGATTTTTCTCTTGGGCTAAAATATTTATTAATGCACATTGGGCTCAACAAGTTATGCTAGAGACATGAATCAATTGCTTTTCCATTAACCTGTTTAGAAATCAAAAATGGGGATTCATGGCAAGAAAATGACTACTGAAGTTGTGAGAAAAACAGCTGTAAAATTATTTGAGACCATCAGGTGAAGAAGCAAAAGGTAAATAAGTTACTATAATAAAGCGAGCAGCATACATGCATTTAGATTGTCCTAAGGTCAGAGAAGAAAGTAACTTTCGTGTGAATAGGGAGAATTTAGGAAGTCAGAACATAAAATAGGAGAAATTGAAATATGTCCTGGCATCACAGGACCTATTTTGGCAAATCTGGCAAATGTGGCAGTGCGTCAGTGTGAGTTCTGTGGAGTGTCCTATATTTACCAGGTGAGTGACCAGATGTCTTTGCCAATATGTGATGACGCCTGGAAAAGGATTTAAAAGTTCAGACCATAGCATCCAAAATGGGAAAGCAACTCTTCTGGCTTTAAAGGAAATTTATGGATAATTCAAGATAAGCCATCTGTGCAAAAAGAAACATACACCCTACAGATGGTGAGAATTATAGAAACTATAATACTGTTAACAATAGCATCATTTTCTGATGTATTATATTACAAACATATGTAAATGTGCACATGGCATCTTTTGTTAGGGTGCCATTTTATATGTACATGTATCTACATCTATCTATCTATCATCTATCTATCTATCTATCTATCTATCATCTATCTATCTATCTCAGACTACATCTCTGGTGTGATGCCAGACACAAAGTAGGATAGCAGGAAGTCTGCAAGGAGAGAAGCAGGAAGGAATAGAATTAGGAAGGAACTTCGCAGTTCCTTTATCTTGGGTTGGAATACCTGCTTTGTGTATTGACTGAAATAAGATATAACCAACCATGCAACTGAGTTTATGTGCGGTTTGAGTGAAATTTGAAGGAGAAAAACAGGTAGAGGTTGATTTGTTTTGTACCTACACTCTCCTCCCCACCACTGTGTAACTCTGTCACATTCACCAGCATTCTCATTACTGTGGGGCCAAAGTGACGCCAAGATAAGATGAGTCTTCCAGGGAAGGCGTGGTGCTGCATACTCCCGTGAGTTTAGTCACCTGAATGAATTGAGGAACCCGTTTCTGGTGTCCCCTTGAAGCTGTTGCAGTGAGGAAATTTAGAAATTTTTTAAAATCATATTTTGCCAGCTTGCATGGTCACTGATTAAATTTCCAGGAAATGTATTTGAGAACCAGTTATTAAAAATTAAATGATAGCCAGGTGTGGTGACACACACCTCTAATCCCAGCACTCTGGAATCGTGACACAGGAGAATCTGAGGTTTGAGCCCAAGCTGGGCAACTTAGAAACTTCAAATATCTATTTCAAAATATAAAATTAAAAAGGGGAGTGGGAGCTGATGTTAGAGCTCAGTGTGAAAGCCTTAGGTTCAATCTCCTGTGCCCAAAGCAAAACAAAAATGATATAAACTTGAAATATGTTGAATTGAGTTAAAAACAAAAGTAATAAACGGTCAGACGCTTTGCTCCCTATTACCTTATTGCACGATAGGACCCTGTGGCTCATTCCCCGTGACTACTTAGAGCTGTTGCACAGAGAAGGTGGGGCGGGGACTAGAACATGCAACTGTGCTTATCTTTCAACTCTGCATTTGGTTATTTCACACAAATTGCTTAAAATTGATCCTTGTGGGGGTTTTAACCACCAGGAATTGGAAAACGGAACAAGTTGGGCTTGTTTTTTGGGGTGCAGGGTGGGAAATCATTGTAAAGCATTTGGCTTTTCACTGTGCCCACACCTATTAACCCCCCTCTTCTGGAACCGTGTTCTGCATCTTTTAAAAATGTACCTCTTTTCTCCTTCAGGTAGTGTTAGCAAAGGGTTCCAATCAATCTACCCTATCTTTTGATCACTGATACAGCAATATGATGTAGGTTTGATTGACACGAATTATCTTCCCCCAACTGTAATGAAAACTCAAGGATGAGTAGGTGACATAGGCCAAACTAATCACAGTCCTTCCCTGAGATTTTTCTGGAGCAATATTGGAAACACTGAAGCTTTCTTTCCTCTCTGAAGCAACTAAGTTGGAACAATATTGGAGTAAGGCTGGCCTGGTCGCACTCTCCAATATCCACATTACACGTGAGAATCAGTCCCCAGCATGACAGTGTGAGGCCAGCCACAGCTAGAAGAAGAGCTACATGACAGGTGACAACCAGGTGACATTATCATTCTAGAAATCCAGGTGCAATCATTTAGGAAATCCATAAATCTCTTCTATCCAGGACTTTCCTGGTTTTGTTGTCACCACGAGGATTGTGGTAATAAAATGAAGTTCACCACCTACAAACCCAAACTCTACCAAGATGAAACAGATTCCTATCATCCTGTTCCTCCAACAGAAGTAATGCAAGGGGACAGAAATACCTCTCAAATTCAAGTCCTAGTGAAAAGATCGATTGGTTAGCTATCTTGATGAAGTTATAGAAACTGAAACCTGTTACATCACTTATCAGCAGGATTGATTAATTGAAATATGAAAGAAGGATAGCAAATAGAATCCAAGAAAAGAGAAATTGAAGGGAAAGAAGAATGGGGAGTGGGAATCATAAACCAGATTCTAGTTTCTTAACTAACTCTTTGTGCCTCCGTTTCATTATCTGAGTAGTGGAGATATAATAGTGCCTTGTAGAATTACCACAAAGATTAACATTATAAAGCACTTAAATAGATTGTAGCACCAGCTCATATGAAGGACTTTGTAAGTTTTGGCTCTTGTGTCTTTTGATGTTCTGGAAGGAAGCAAATAGCACATTCAAAGAATGTCATATAAGAGAGTTTAATAAAAGCACTATTTCTGAGTTTAGCAAGATCCCAAGGGGGTCACAACATACTCTGGAACTTAGTAAGAGAGTGGGAAGCAATCACAATTCCTGGAACCGAAGGAGCAGTGGAAAGGGGCAGCTGCCAGGAACTAGAAGTGAGGAGGAGATGGTTTCCTGACAGGAGCAGAGATGTTCAGAGGGGACACAGAGCTGATCAGAGGCAGCTCTGGGAGAAGTGATGTGAGATCTTCATTAGAGATGATCAGTCTTCAGATTATCAGACACTTCCTCGCCCTGCCACTGGGATGCTTCCTAAATAGGTGGTGTGTCACGGCTCTTGGGGGCAGGGGTGACAGTCCCTGTGTCTGTGCAGCCCACACAGACCTCTGCAACCAGCCCTCAGTGCTCAGTGCCAGTGATGTCATTAGTGCAAGTGGTGGCATCTACTGCCCAGTAGGTGCAAAGAGTTGTCTTTGCAGAATAATTTTAGACATTATACATAACCTCAGCTTCAGACTTCCCGGAGATTCTGTAAGTTTGTCAGTGTTCCTTTAACAATTTATTTTTTTCTTAGTGAAATGAGTGGTAGTCGTTTCCATGACATATACTTAAAACATCCTGATCAGTATCGGATAGGGAAGCAGCTGGAAGCCACATGTCTACACCAAGAAGTGATGCTGAACGTGGAAAGTTGGGTAAATAACCACGAGTTTGGGTGGATGTCTGTGTCAGGGTCCACAGATCTGAGAGAAAGTCGTCAGCATCTGCTGAAGCCTCCCATGCACCAGGAAGGAGGCACCGTAGCTCAGAAGTCTGGGGACTACTGGAAACACAGGATATGCCGACCTTTCCAGACAATAGAGAGGAGACAGAGGGAAGCTTTCACAATGAATATGGTAATTTTTCCCAGAACTGGTATTTTAGCTGGAAATATTTAATTGTGGTAATACATCTGTTGAACTTCAAATGAGGAAGATAATAGAGTACAAAAGGTCATATTATTCATCATATACGATCTCTATTCCAAAAATCATTGCTTAGAGCAAAACTGCTCTGGAAGATAGTGTATGTCTTTTATCTTACAAGAAGGTGAAAACATAAATAATTTGCATTTTTGTTAAATTAACATATCTGGGGAAAACATCTACTCATTATCATCTTTCCTGAGTTATCCAAATCCTAGTAAATTACCATCATAGAATACTTGGAGTCATTTACCTAATTTCTTTTCTTATTAATATTTAGCATCTAATATTTAGCACTTCCTTTTCTAGCAATTTATTTTTTAATTAATGATTTCAGTTCACCATACACTGGCATCAGAATACTCTTCATTATTTTTTCACCATGAATTGCATCTTTCCTGGGTAATAATTAGAATTGGCATTACCTTGTCTCTGCTTAGAGGATTTTTATGCACATCCTTAATGGCCTGTGGTAATCTCCTTGTGTTTTGTGGAGCAGGAGGTGGGGACGATGTCAGAAATGGAACTGAGTCCATGGTATTGGGTACCTCTGGAGGCTGCAGGCTCAGAGAGGCAAGAGACATAATGGAAAGGGAGTGACAGTTTCCCTGGGAGGCTTCTACTCTATCCTGAGGTCACACAAGCTAAAATGGGCTGGAAAGGTAAGTGAGAGGGAGAGAAGGCACTTTTAGCTATGTCATATCCTCAGAGGTTAACTGGCACTCTTTGATCTATCCAGCATTTGTTCATCCCAGATTTTGGCCCCTGTTGTCTCTTTCCGTTTCAAAAGGACAAATGTAGGGACAAATAAATTCTTACTGATTCTAGAGGTGCAGGTCAAAATTGAGAGGAGAAATAAAAAGACACAGGGTGCCAGCAGTGAAGAGGATAGCCTGACCAGAGAGGAGTCAGGAAATACAAACAGTTTAATCAGGTTTATTTGTTTTAAGGTAAGCACAGACATGGTCTCCTTCTTCCTCCGCTTCCTATCCACTCACGGTCATGTGTTTCTTTTTCAGCACTTCACAGTGATAAGAGATAACAATGGTATTTCTCCTGATTATATTCTTGCCCATCAACTCCTGCTTCACCCCGTGGGCCACATCAGACCCTCATACTTGTGGTGACAGACAAAGTACTTTTAAGGATCAGCTCACCATCAAGTTCTAAACCAAGTGTTTAGTTACCTGCTGCCAGAATTTGAATGAAGTTGGACATAAAAAATATTGTTGGATATGAGCTCGAGGATTTTCTTTCCTATTTCTTATGCTCTGATTCTACTAAACAGTTAATTTCTACAACCCAGTGCACAGAAGACCTCTGGATATTTATGTGGCTGAACTGAAGGACTAGATACAGACCCTCCAAGCATTAGACAGTGTATAATAGTGTATAATTTGGTGCCATCCAACATGATGGTAATACTGGAAAAACAAATGGTTTCCTGAGAATGTGAACTTCAAATTTCCCCATGTACTTCGAAATCACAGAGTTATAGTAGCTTCTGGTATCTGCTTTTTGTAACTGCATTTCCAATATCACCAACTGTAGAATCTATTATGAGGCTTCTCTTCAACTCTTTCTAGCTTTAAGACAAGAAATTGTGGATCATATAGTTTGGCTCCATTACAATTGAAGCCATTGGTGAGTAAGTTTCAGGCCTAACATTACTTGCTTTCAAAAAAAGTCCTTTTACTTATTCATTTCCTCAAAGTACATTACCAGCGGCTGTCATGAAAAGAGATACAAAGATGAATTACAAGTGATAAATGATAGACTTATAATTTTTGGTAAGTGACAGATAGGTGGATAGATGAGTAGATGACAAATTGACAGGTAAGTAGATAGATAGATAATAAAATGGATGAAATAGACGTGGCGATCGTTCTCTTTATGCAGTCTGCATAACAGGACAGGAGAGATGTACAGACTGCTCTAAAGGCTGTACAGTGCAATGGTTAGGGGGCTGGATTTCAGTTCAAATCCTGTCTTGCCTTCTTCGGTAACATTGGTTTCCTTGACTACTCTGGGAATCCATTTCTTCCCCCTGTCAAAGGGAAATAATATTACTAATAGCATGCTTTGGAAAGATAAGTTAAGTAGTTACTCTCAAAGTATGATCTGGGGACTCCTGGAGTTCCTGGAATCGTTTCAGGGATTTACAGGGTCAAAACTACTTTTTAAGAATAATGTCAAGAAATTATTTATACTCTTTGTATTATCATAATAGTGCTAATATATACTAATATATTATCTACTTTTTCTCTCTTATTCTTTTGTGAGTGTATAGTTGAACTTTCCAGAAGACACTTGATGTGATATCTTAATGCATTGAGTGTAGATGGGAGAATCCAGATGTATTCTACTAAGCCAAACATTAAGGAGATTAACAAAAATCTAAAACAAAATCACATTTTTCACTGTTAGTTTGTAAAAAATACATTTTCATCAAAATATTTGTGTTAATATATTTATCATTATTTTACTGAAAATTTTATTTGATTTATCTGAACCATTATTTTAGTCAATATATTGAGATATTGTACATTAATTTCCATATATGTATATATATGTATATATATATATATGTGTATATATATATATGTATATATATATATCTTGCATAAACAAAAGCCTTTTGATCCTCAAGAAAGAGTATAAAGGGGTCAAAGACCAAGCAGTTGAAGAACAACTAAAGAGAATATTGTTGATACATATAAGAAAATCTAAATGTAAACCATTGCTATTGTATAATGAGATGTAAAATCTGGATTACTTATGATTACTTGTGGTTCTGCTCAGGGCTCAAGGGGACAAATCAAGGAAACCTGGAGAAGTTTAATCTGTGTTTAAAAGGAGTGATAGATTCTGTGTCTCTGGCCTTAGGAGATGGTTAATAAGGTAACCTAAACACTGGCTGTGTTTGCCACATCGTATTCATTGTGGTGGGTTACAAATAGAATTGTGAGTCAGTGCTGGCTTTGAAATAGCTGATTATCTACTTGGAAAGACAGAACTATCACATAGCAAGATAACTCGCAGTGTAGGATTACAGAGCAACGGTCAGCATCTTCAGGTGAGAGAAAAG